>CATIWF010159346.1:0-10881 GCA_949630135.1 Balakata baccata
CTGATTTGGTAATAATTAGGGACTGATTTGGTAACAACAAATCATCCCTAATTATACCTACAATCTTGTAACATGTTTGTTTTGCTTTCTCTCTCTCTCTTGCTCTTTGTGCTGCCAAAGAGCAACTCTTTGCTATTCTTGAAGCTTTTGAGCCTATTCTCGCTTGTTTGCTGTTAAATGCTTATTTTTTTTCTTTTTCTGTTAGGCAATGTACTATTTTTTACTGTGTTGCAGGTTATTGAAAACGGACATCCTGCTGAAAGAAAGAACTGGTTTCCTGACATTGAACCATTGTTCAAGCTACTCAGCTATGAAAATGTGCCTCCTTATCTAAAGGTTGAAGCCTGTCTTCACAGTGATGTTTCCCTGAGTATTATCTGGACTATTACCAAATCAATTTGAAGTTGAAAATCTTCCACCTCCCTCCCTTTTCATAATTACTGTGCTGTTCTCTTGCAGGGCGCTCTGCGAAATGCGATAACTACCTTTGTTCATGTCTCCCCAGACCTAAAAGACACTGTTTGGAGTTATCTTGAGCAGTACGATTTGCCATTAGTAGTTGGCTCTCGTGTTGCAAATAGTGCAAAACCAATGGCAACACAGGTTCTTTTCTCTTTGGTATTTAGTTATTCTGGCTAATTAATTACTTATTGCTCATAATGCATTTGACTACTATAACATCAGTTCTTGTGTCCCGTTTTTGCCTTTCCATACCATCTAATTATTCGTGACATATTAGCTGAAATTATTGTAGTGCCATACATTTGGCTTGATGAGTATTTTACTTGTGGTATATGTGTAATTGCATGGCTATACCGTGCTGATCATATGCAGATTACATGTTGTACATATATTTGAAAGGCCTCATATGGTTAGCAGCAGCTCTGGAAGACACTGACTGCTATATGTTGCTTTGAATAAACTTCATTTTATTTCTTCCATGGGTGGTCAAATGATCAGAGAACTATTAATTTTTATGCCTATATTAATTTTGGCCAATTGTTTTAATTTTAATCATTTGGTTCTGTACTTTATTGCTGAGCAATTGTCACTGACTGCATGAGGACTTGCAGCAGTGTAGACATGGAGCCTTTGTAGGAAGATTAACATCATAAAAAGTTTAAAATTCAAATTTTTTGAATGGAATGAAATTTTAAAAATTAATAATTTCTTAGTATTGGCATTGCAAAAAATCTTTTTCTTTCAACTTGAGCTTGCAATGTAGACTAATGCCCTACATGCTATGCTCTCTCATTAACATGACTACATTGTTATTGATTACAAAAAGCATATATATATTTCTTCATTATGTTTCATAAAAGGAAAATATTATCAATTATGACCTTAATCACAATAAAATGAAATTTTACAGATTTGAACAAGACTTTATCCACACATTTGGTTAGGGAACAGCTTATAGCCAAGTCAAAGGGGAAAATTATTTATAAGATGCTATTTTGTTTTTCAAATCTGAAGTAAAACAAACATGAATGTAAATAACTGTAGTTCATCACCTACAATTATCTTCATTGTTTGTGTTTGCGACGTTATATTTTTTTCAATTTCTCAATATGTAAATCATGTTTTTTAGAGTAATCAATCAACATACTAATTTACAATTTAATTGAAATTGAAGACTGACACTTCCTTTTTCCTCTTGTAATACGATCAGAAGAAATTAGGTGATGTGAATTTTACGTATTCCAAAGTAGTGCTTTTTCCTTCTCTACCTTTTCTTTTTCAAGAGTAGTGTATTGCAAAGTTGATTGTTTGGATATGAGAAAATTTGTCTCTAGTTTTATTGTATTCTTTATTCCTTTTATATCAACTTTGTGGATTAGTCAATCTAATGAGCTGATTTGTTGTTTAAAAAGTTGAATATGAACATCTTAAAATGTTCTTTCAAGCAGATTTTTGTTTCCATTATGTTACTTTTGTGCACTGCTACTAGAATCACTATGAGCAAATACTTATGTTGGAACTTGATGACAAAGATTTAGGGTTTATTTAAGTGATAGAGAGTGAAGGATATGAAAGGGGTTCACTAATTGCATAGTATGTTAGGAAACTAGGCCAGTTTTTTTATGAGACTGCTATCAACTTTGACTTGCTTATGTATTTAGTCTATTTAGCCTCTATAGGTGGCAAAGTTAATTCTTTTGAAGTTTGAATTTGGCAGGTTTACGATATGAGGTATGAGTTGAATGAAATAGAAGCGAGGATAGAACGATATCCTTCAACGATATCTTTTCTTAATCTGTTAAATGCTCTTATAGCCAAGGAAAAAGATGTAAACGATAGAGGGCGCAGGTCCTGTTCAGTGGTTTCTTTCGTTTGTTACTTTGATAATCAATATCTCCTCTCTGCTTGCTAGCCTTAACATTAAGGGTGTTCTTGCAGATTTATAGGCATTTTTAGGTTCGTATATGATGATGTGTTTGGGCCATTCCCTCAGAGGGCCTATGCAGATTCTTTTGAAAAATGGCAGTTAGTTGTTGCTTGTCTTCAACATTTTCACATGTGAGTGACTGGATTATTTCAATCTTGAAATTTTTATGTGTGCTTAGCATTATTTGCCTTTATGTGCTTCCTTTTCCCCATAAATTTTTACATTAGCCTGCTCTTGTACTTTAAAGTTTTTTGAATTACTTTATATATTTCTGTGATAAATATTTCAGCTTTTTAATTTGATAAGCTTCCCTTTAAGCTCCCATTGATTCAAAGCTGGTAGTTGATGTTCAACTTTTGAACTAAATGAATAGATTGGCTAGAAAATAAAATGTTCAAGTTGAATTAGCAATGGGGAAAATTATTTCATTTATGATATTTCGTGCAGGATCTTAAGCATGTATGACATCCGAGATGAGGACATTGACAATGTGGTTGACCGATCAAAGATACAACCATCTTCCCTTGAGATGCAGCTTCCTATCCTGGAATTATTGAAGGTATGTGTTTTTCAATGTTTGTTCATTGATTTCCAGCCTCTTGTGTTGGAGGCTTTGATTTCCAACGCTGGTTATACTTGTCAAGTGGTGACATGATGTCTTTTTAACTTTTTAGTTAACAGTCTAGAGATGAATAAGTTTGGCTTGCAAATTATGATATAACCTTTGAGTGTCTATGGTGAATATATAAAGCATAGTTGTTTGGCTCAAGGCTCCCCAGGCTCCAATGTCAGCGCCTCGAAATCCTAAAGGCGGGCGCTATGACAAATGAGCACACCTTGAGCCTAAGGCGCCTTTGTAACATTAGTTTAATATTTATATATTTTTTTTGTTTTTAGTGTCGGAAAATCTAAACTATTGATTATAAATTGAAAAGAACTCTTAGTATATCTTACCACACCTAATTATTCCAAAACAAACAATAAAAAAGTAAAAAAAAAGGGTTAGGGCAAAAAAAACATATGTTCCAGCCTCCACAAATATAATTTGAACGGCACAATTTAGGCAGAAGACTACTTGTGCTTTGCTATGATAATTCATAATTGATAAGTGTTAGAACTTGTTAAATACAGTATCAATAAGCTTAGGATCCTTGTGTGTTTAGTAAGCCTAGAAGCCTTATATTTAGGATATCAAACCTTAATTAAGTTTTCTTTTGTGTGTATGTGTTTCAATTTTGTTGTTATGACTTATGTGTTTTTAGTTTTAATATTTATAATATTATATCACCTTACTAGTGGTCTAATAATAAAATTTATAATTTTTTTCAATTATTTTTTATTTTTGCGTATCATGTCACTCAGGGGCACGCCTAGGCTCCAGGACCTTTTAGCGCCTTAGTACGCCTTTAATAACTATGATATAAAGTAAGGTTCAGATTTGATATTAGCGATTGATTGTCCATTCTGAGGAATTAGAAGTGGACAATTGGCTGGAGCAATTTTATTGCGTATGATGACTTGCCCTCTCTTCTCCTTTTTTTCTTGTCACTTTTTAAGCTCTGCGGCTCTCTCAGATTTTGCTTGATCTTGTTCTGTGCTAAATATTTGCTCTGCTTAATACCCTCTGCAGAAATCTTATATTTTTATGTTCTTGATGGGCAGGATTTCATGAGTGGCAAGACTGTTTTCCGCAATCTTATGGGAATTCTTATGCCAGGTGTCAATTCAATCATCACTGAGCGGACTAGTCAAATTCATGGGCAACTAATTGAGAAAGCTGTGCAACTTTCTTTGGAAATTATAATCATTGTCCTGGAAAAGGATTTACTTGTTTCTGATTATTGGCGTCCTTTATACCAGGTGTCTATTTGTTTCTCCTGCTGTCTGTCTTTCTCTTCCCCTTGTCCTGAATAGATTGCTGAAATTATTCATAGCAATTGTTACTATAATTATTTATTACTATGATTATTATTCCTTGAGTTTTTTTTGGGTTCACTAATTTCCTTAGCATCATTTTTGTTGAGGTTCTCTACACGCATCTAAAATTTTTGTAGCCTAAATTATTGCAAGTTTTCCATTTCTCAGTTCCATGTTGGATAAGCATTCGGCTCTTATGGAATTTTTTTAGCTGTAACACTTAGTTTGGACGTACATGATACTTTACATCATATCTGTCAAAATTACAAATTATTGTGTGACTATTTGGAGGCAAATATGATTGTTCAAATGATCATTGGAGCAACTGTTACTTGGTAATTGATCTGAGTATTTTCAGCATATATCCTGGAATAAGATGGTAAACTCTATATTGTTAGTTTACTAAAGATAGATGCATGAAAGCTTTATTGGAAGGTAGAAGTGAAGTTCAAATGTGTGTCCATGAATATTTATGTCTGAGAAACAGATGCTTAAAATGGTGGCCTTTCATTATATTGACCTATTTTAAGTCATTATCTTTTCCTTAACATCAGGGCATAATCAATCATTTTATGGGCACATGATGTATTGTTCGCTGTTGGTCTAATCATGTTGAGGAAGTCCTTATCTCCTTTCTGATGACGTACTCAACCTTTGTGTCTTTTAAGCTTGGAGGAGAATACAAACTTACATCATGTATCTAGAAATAAATGTTCGTTACATTTAGTAGTGTGTTATTGACCATGCTATGTAGTAGACATGTGAGGCTTTTTGGTCCCGCATCCCTTTACATGTGAACCAAAGCGCTTTAAGTAATTTTCTATTTTATTGCATAATTACTTCCATGGGGTATGGACGTGGGCATGTGTATGATGCATGTTTTTACATCTTTTGGTTCTTGCATATTGTTACTGTTTCTATTGAAATTGTCTCATGGTACATTGAGAACCCTGCACATTCTGCCTCCATAACCTGAAATAAAAGTTTGCAAGTTAATAATTCATTCTGAGTCATTAAACCACTAGCTTTATGAATTCTTGCCAACTTGAGAAGCTGATTGAAATGTTTTTCTTTCTTGTTCCTAGTTATGTAGCAGATGACCCTCAAATGATTTTCTTTTTTGCTTGGTCTTTTTTCTCCCCTCTTTCTCTATCTCTTAGCCGTTGGATGTTATACTCTCTCAAGATCATAATCAAACTGTGGCATTGCTGGAGTATGTCAGATATGATTTTCTACCTCAAATTCAGCAGAGCTCTATCAAAATCATGAGTATTCTGAGGTATCATTTTAGCTCCAACATCTGTGTTGTTTATTTCCGTCTTTATTATATACTGGTGTTCGTTTTGTATGTTTATCTGATTGTTTGCATGCAAGTGCATCTGTGTTTGTAAGTGTTGATGCACATGTATGTGCAAACAAGAGAGGTGGGAAAGGGAGGGGAGGACTTCAGTTGTGCGTATTTGTTTGTCTGTGCAATTTACATCTTGTGCAGAATGCTTTAACATTGCAATGATTACATGGGAGACAGTTCTCGTGTGGTTGGGCTTGTGCAATTACTGTTAAAATCCAATGCTGCAAGCTATTTGGTTGAGGATTATGCAGCCTGCCTTGAGTTACGTTCAGAAGAGTGTCAGATTATAGAGAACAGTTCTAATGATTCAGGGGTTCTGATACTGCAGGCAAGAACAGTCCCTTCTTTGTTTCCAAAGTTACTAAAGGTTCAACATTCTTCATATTTCGATAGAAATTTTTTCTTAGTTTCCTGCACTTGTTTGCAGCTGCTAATAGATAATATTAGTAGGCCAGCACCAAATATTACACATTTACTGCTCAAGTTTGATGTTGACACGCCAGTTGAACGAACAGTTTTGCAGCCAAAATTTCACTACAGGTTTTGTTGATTGCAAGTTGCCAAAATATCTTAATGTTTTCTATTCTAGTGATTTTATGGCCATTTTATGAATTATTGTGTTTCACTTACAGTTGTTTGAAGGTTATTCTTGAAATCCTGGAGAAAATTTCAAAGCCAGAGATAAACGCATTACTCCATGAGTTTGGTTTTCAGGTTCAATATCTATATGGTGACTTCAAATTGTTCTTTTCAGTTCTAGTTTATTTCATGTGGTTTGTTTTGATCCTGTTATTTCATGTGTTACTTTTCTTCATAGCTCCTCTATGAATTGTGCTTGGATCCATTAACATGTGGTCCGACCATGGATTTGCTGAGCAATAAAAAGTATCAATTTTTTGTAAAGGTATATTGAGAACTACGATTGGAAGATAAAAGACTATTTGATGGTATCATTTTTGCTGCTGCTGCATAATATCCTTACAGATCTTTCGCTTCTGAAATCTTGTTTTCCTTCATCATGTCAGCATCTTGATACTATTGGTGTTGCTTCCCTTCCTAAAAGAAACAGCAACCAGCCACTTCGCATCAGTTCCCTTCACCAGGTTTATTGGTCTATTCTCTTATTTTTTTGATGAGTAATGAATTGTATTTTGAGCATCGATCATTCTCCTCTTGGTTCTCTACTTTTTATTTGGTTGTCAGAATGTGTAGGATTTAGCTTAGTTGTAAAAAGTCATGTCTCTATAATGATGATTTCTGTTCTTTTTTCGAGGTAAAGTTGTTTGATAAGTCCCAAATTTTTTAAATGGTACGATCAATTTAATTATACAGAAGACTTCACATATTTAGCTTTAGGTAAAACTTTGTTCAATTGCCTTATTGCCTTGATGTGGTACTGAACCAAAATGACACCTTCCATTTTCTGTTTCACTTTCTGAAGTCTTTACTAAACTAGTGTGCTAAATGACCTGGTCCTTACAGTTGTAGTTTGGTTTTTTAATGCTGTATGAATTGGGCAGATTTAGATGAGGGATTTAAATTTTATATTTTCATTGAATTTCTTCAATGCTTAGTTGGAGGGCGCTTTGATTTTTGTTGAGCAAAAAGTGAAAGAAAATACAAGAATTCTCAAAATTCCGTCTATTGAAATCCCTGAAAACCTCATTTTGTTCAATTAGGGATTTTGCGACTTTTTTCTTATTCTGGAAGTACCTTTCAATTTCATGGCTGGTGTACCAAACAAAGGAGATTGCTAATTCCAGGGGTTTTCCTTTAGATTTTGGCAGTTTTTTTGGATTTAAAGGTCCTCAATCCAAATCTCACCTAAATGCACAAGTTCTTGTATATATATATATATATATATGGTTGAGTAGATTTATGAATGTAGATGTTAAGTTGTGAAGATGAATTTAAAATGCCTGCATATATTTTGTTGAAGATTTTGTTTTCTTCCTTTGTGCTTCCAAATCTTTATTTATGAAATGTGAAATTAAAACATGAAGGATATAAAATTATCTAGTCAACTTAACCATATAATTGACACTATTTAGGATCTCCAGATATTATAAATTACATGGAAACTCATTAAGTGATTCGTCTAAATGTATTTAAATTTAAATCCAATTAGTTGCTTTTTTTTAATCTTGCTAATGAACAAGTAATATTTTAAGGATTGGTTTTGATTGACTACTTTTTGCTATCATTTGGATTGCCTTCTCAGAGAGCCTGGATATTGAAGCTTTTAGCTCTGGAGTTGCATTCAGGTGATATGGGTAGCCCTAGTCACAGAGAAGCATGTCTGAGCACACTTGCTCATCTTTTTGGAAGGGAAATAATTGATATTGATAATGTAGTTTCTGAGTCCTTCACTTTGCAATATGGCCATGAACATGCTGGTTCCCAAGCAATGAACAAGAGTAAGGTATTGATTATATTTGAACTGGTTATGTGGTCACTTCTATTTATCACTTTTTTCAATTACCCATAGATGTGGTTTTCAAATTTGCTTTAGATGGGAGTGATTTGCATACTCACATTTTGTTTGGTTTAATATATTGTTGTTTGATAGTTCTCGGAAGATTTAGAATTAAAGATACCCTGCCTTGTCTAGGTTCCTGTTACAGATTGTATAGCCGTTGCATATTATATTTAGGAAGTAATATAGGCATATATTTAGCAGTAATTGTAGGTATTCTAGTTTCCTATAATAGGCACCCTATTGTGTATATATATATGTAACTATTGTGTATAGAAAGACAAGAATCATATTTTCCCATTCTCTTCTCTGATTACATGGTATCAGAGCTCTTGGGTATCAAGAAATTTGCCCTAAATTGGCAAAATTTTTTTGGGTTCTTCTCGGATCTGCTGGAAATCAGCAGTAGGATTGCATCTCTTGGGTCATCCATTTGGAGTGACCTTTTGTTGTCACAGCCACCTAGAGAGGAACACCACCAGCCAATTGGCCTCTTCCCAGAGTCCGGTGATCAGCAGCTTCGCAAGTGAGCGTAACGTGCCGCCACAAGGTCCTGTAGCAGGACCACTCAGTGGCTCATGAAGGTGCATCTGGTCTGGTCACTCTCGTCGGTGTTGCCTTGGTTAGTCCGGCACATATTCTGTGCTTCATTCTTCATTTGGTTATCTGTTATTGTGTTTGGCATTTGGTTTGGTTTTGGAAAGCTTGCTGCCATTTTATCTGTTATTGCGGGTTTGTTCTGATTTTGGTTTGGTTCTGAGTTTGGGTCGGTCTCTGATTTGTTCTTCTGGTCAATTTTAATTTTGTTGTGAGCTACATAATTATTCTCTTTGAGTTATGTTGGACAAAAAATGGAGTAGTGGTATCTGATGTGATTCCAGTGATGTCCAAGAAACACAAGCTTAATGACTCTAATTATCTGCATTGGAGAAAAAATGTTAAGCTTTATCTACAAAGTATTGACAAGGATACTCATATATGATGGAGGATCCACCAAAAGATGAATCGAGGCAAACATGGCATGGGAGGATGCTCGACTATTCTTGAAAATTCGGAATTCAATTGACAGTGAAGTAATTGGTTTGATTAATCACTGTAAATTTGTTAAAAAATTAATGAATTATCTAGATTTCTTATATTTTGGGAAAGAGAATATTTTTGCATTTATGAGGTATGCCAAGTGTTTTACCGCGCAGAGAAGCAAGATAAATCTCTTACCAATTATTTTATGGATTTCAAAAAAATCTATGAGGAGCTTAATATGTAACTGTTATTTAGTTTTGATGTGAAGATTTAGCACAGTCAAAGGGAGCTGCCTTGTGAATATGAGACACCCAAATCTTAGATTCTCTCAAGTTCTGAAATTTCCTCCTTACAAGATGTCTTAAGTAGGGTACTTGCATTGAAGGACTCCACCTGTACTGTTTAGTGGCGCTCTTGTTAGCCGAAATAATGATTATGAGCATAGGAGGTCCTAATCCAAGAATGACAACAAAGGAAGAGGATCCAATAGTTTTGAAGCTTGCATACAAGATTCAGGAGGAATTGTGTGCATTATTGCCATTAGCCAGGACATATGAAGCGTGATTGGAGGAAGCTTCAGAACAAAACTCAAAACTCAATCGGCTCGTATTGTATCTTCTAATGATATTTTTGAAAAGTCAGTTCTTACCTCAACAGATGAATTTGCCAAGTTTTCTTAGTGCCAGAAATTATTGAAATCTTCATAAACTCCAATCATTGCTATTGCTGATTCAGGTAACCCAAATGCATGTCTTATTTCCTTGTTCTCCAAATGGATCATTGATTTTGGTGCCACATATCATATGATAGGTAATTCTAGGCTTTTTTCTACGTTTCAGTCTCATACATCCACCTCTAGTATTACTTTAGTGAATGGGTCATCATCTTATGTTCGAAGGTTTGGTTTAGTTACCTCGACCCCTCTGCTTCCTTTATCATCTGTCTTACATTTACTTGAATTATCCTTCAGTTTGATTTTTGTTAGTCAATTGACTTGCAATCTTAATTGTTGCATTTCATTCTTTCCTGATTATTGCGTATTCCAAGATCTTATGACGAAGAAGATTATTGGTAAAGGATGTGTCTAGAGGTCTATACGTTCTTGACACACATATACCCAAATGCATTGCGTGTTTTGGTGTCACATCTCTTTTTGAGGCGCATTGTCGGTTGGGCAATCCTCTCTTCCTTTACTGAAGAAGCTTTACACAATTTGGTATAGTGTTTTTCTTAGATTGTGAGTCTTGCCAGTTTGCTAAACACCATGATATTATACAAATTCATTTCAAATGAATAAAGGCATTCTCATTTATTAATGTTTATTTATACTATGAATTGATTAGATCTTAAATTAATTAATGAAGTTCATGATATAAACATGCATGAAAGAAATCATGATGGGATTGTGATATTGAGATTCTTATTATGTGTAATTATAGTTATATCTAAATTGTCTCTAGTCATAGGATTACCAAGACTAGACATTGTTAATCCGAATAGACTAGCGTATATTATACTCCTTGATTGAATCAAACAGTGGATCTCATAATCTATAGACATGAGTTATTTAGAGTTAACATGTGGAAGGTGATTGCCTTTAGAGTACTTCTCTGACAGTTTAGGGGTATAATTATACTGAATCATATTTTAGGTGGCTGACTCATTCTTTTGGGTATATGTTAGGGGCAAATTTGTACCTTTGGCCTTTTTTAAACCTAGGATCTG
>CATIWF010159383.1:0-24936 GCA_949630135.1 Balakata baccata
AAAATCAAGAAATTATAAAGGTATAAATTCTGAATTTTCTTTGATTAAATTAGTTTTAATTGGCACATGAAAATCCTTTGATTCGGGTTTTGAAAATTTTTATTTTCCGCTGCGTTATATGTATGTAATACATGATCAAAACCCATCACATAATCATGTCATATAGTTAATAACTATCTTTATATATCCATGTGATGAATGTATGATATATAAATGCATGCAATAATTACATGATTAGACTAATTTAACAAAATATCTTGCTAAATAAACAATTATGTCTTACGTTTTCTATTAAAATGTGAAGAACCAGAGTTCTTCTAGAGTTAGAGTTGTTGAACTGCCTCAAGCTCACTCTATAAGAATATGTTCGAAACATTGAAATTAGATTTCATGATTAATGGGTTGGACTTGCCCAATATCATTGATTTATTGGATTTGCGCTAAGGTCAATGAGTATTAGAGGCGAAGTTGGGTAAGTGTACATGAGATGTGCACATATCAAGAATTGATAGTCCAACATGTATGCACACATCAATTAGTTGATAGCACAAGATTCGATAGTTGCATAGAAATGTAATTAGTATGGATCAAATATCTACCAAATAAACTAAGGATGGTTTGTTGAGTTGCCTCAAGATTATTCTTAGCAAATTGAATATCGACCCACTAAGAGAACTTCCATATAGGTTCTCTTGGGTTCATAGTGAGGGCTATGGACTCATAATAAAATAGTGGGAGTTATAATGCAATTTATTAAAGACCTAATAATCATGCATTTTCACATACATTCTAATATGCTCTTTTTACATTAAGGTTTCTATAATCAACATCATGTCTATGAGTGTGAATTTGTGATCTTTAATGGAAATAAACAAATTAAATAGTCCTAATTTCCTAGACTGGCTTAGGAATTTGAGAATAGTTCTCAAATTTGAAAAAATAGGTTGTATCTTGGATGAGTCACTTCCCAATTCCTCTATTGTTGATGCTTTTAAAGACGTTCAGAAGGCTTACAAGAAGCATCTCAATAATAGTGAGATAGCAAGCTGTATTATGCTTGCTACTATGTCATTAGAGTTGCAAAAGCAGCATGAGGCTATGGATGCTAACACCATGGTCTATCATCTTAGGGAGCTCTTTTGACAACCAAACATGATCCAAAAGGTTCGAGATCTCTAAGTCGCTCTACCGCTCCAAGATGATTGAGGGGACATCTCCAGTGCAATATGCTCTAAAGATGAATAGCTATATTGAGAGATTGGCCTCCTTGGGATTTATGATGGACCATGAATTAAGTATAGACTTAATTCTCAATGGTTTCACCAATAGTTATGCGCATTTTATTCTTAACTATAGGATGAACCATATTTCTACCACTATTCCTGAGCTAATCAACATGCTCAAGATAGCTGAGCCATCTGTCAAGAAGGATAGTAAGGTTGTGATGTTGATGGACTCTTCTAGTTCTAAAAAGAAGAAGAAGAAGAAGAAGAAGAAGAAGAAGAAGAAGAAGAAGAAGAAGAAAAAAGTCCATAAAGCCTAAAGGAGGCTTGGTTAAGAAAAAGGCCAAAGAGACCGTCCAAAAGGGACTTGCTTCCATTATGGCAAGGATGGCCATTGGAAGAGGAATTGCAAGGCCTACTTGAGTCCTTAAAGAAGAAGGCATCTGATGTCCCATCTTCTTCAAGTATTTATGTCATTGAGGTTAATACTATTTCTAATAATAATAAATGGGTATTAGATACCGGTTATAGCTTACACATATGCACTGATATGCAGGGCCTAAGGAACAGTAGGCAACTCAATAAGGGAGAGTCAGACCTGCACATTAGAAATGAAGCAAGAGTTGCTGCATTAGCTGTAGGAACTTATGTATTGACCCTTCCTAGTGAGCTTATTTTAAATTTGAACAATTGTTTTTATGTTGTTTTAACTAAAAACATTATTTCTGTTTCTAGTTTAAATAAAGATGGTTTCCATTTGGCTTTTAGTAACAATTATTGTTATATCATTTTGAATGGTATTCTTTATGCTAGTAGTACATTATGCAATGATATATGCATATTAGATATATCAAATCAAATTTTAAATATCAATGACAATAAGAGGCATAAACAAGATTTGTTGAAATCATTTTATTTATGGCATTGTCGCCTTGGCCATATAAGTGAGAGGCGCATGACTAAACTATACAAGAGTGGTAGTTTGGGGTCCTTTGATTATGAATCATATGACACATGTGAATCTTGCTTATTAGGCAAGATGACAAAATCACCCTTTAAAGGAAAGGGTGAATGTGCTAATGGAGTATTAGATTTAATACATTCAAATGTATGTGGTCTAATAACCACACATGCTATAGGTGGTTTCATATACTTCATTACCTTTATCGATGACTACTCATGATTTGGGTATGTGTATCTTATGAGATAAAAATCTGAAACTTTTGAAAAGTTCAAAAAATTCAGAAAGAAGTAGAGAAAAAACTTAGAAAAAGTGTTAAAACACTTCAATCAAATTGGGGTGGAGAATACTTAAGCTAAGAGTTTCTTAACTATCTTAGGGATAATGGGATATTATCCCAGAGGACTCCACCTTACACTTCATAACATAATGGAGTGGCTGAAAGGACAAACCAAACTTTGTTGGACATGGTAAGGTCAATGATGAGCTTTGTAGAACTACCTAAATCATATTGGGGTCATGCACTAGAGACAGTCGTTTATATTTTGAATGGAGTCCCTTCGAAGTCAGTTGATGTTAGTCCATATGAGATATGGAATAACAAAAGGCCCACACTTTCTTACATGAGAGTTTGAGGTTGTCCTACTTATGTGAAGTAGACAATATCAGATAAATTGGAAGCTAAATCTGACTAATGTCTGTTTGTGGGATATACTAAAGCATCATATGGATATCAATTCTACCACCCCTTGGAACAAAAAGTGTTTATTTCAAGACATTCTATCTTTTTTAAGAAAGGGTTTCTTCTTAAAGGAGATACTAGGAGCAAAATTGAACTTGAGGAATTTCAAGATGCTCAAGCAAATGCTGATCAACTGCTTGATCCCGAGCCTGTTACTCATACAATAGCTCAACCTTCAGAAGCATAAGAATTTCGTAGGCCAAATAGGATATGCACTGTTCTAAAGAGATATGGATTTCTCATAAGCGAACAGAATGACATATTGTTGATAGAAGTTGATGAGCCTACAACCTATGGAGAAGTTATGAATAGTTCAGAATCTTACAAATGGCTTCAAGCCATGAAGTCAGAAATGGATTCCATGTATGAAAACCAAGTATGGACTTTGGTTGACCCATCCGAATGGATAAAACCCATAGGGTGCAAATGGGTTTTCAAGAAGAAAACCAACATGGATGGTAATGTGGTTACCTATAAAACTAGACTGGTAACTAAAGGGTATTGTCAAAGACAAGGAATTGACTATGACAAAACTTTTAGTCCAGTAGCTATGCCTAAATCCATAAGGATACTCCTAGCCATTGCTACTCATTATGATTATGAGATATGGCAAATGGATGTGAAGATGACTTTCTTTAATGGAAACCTAATCGAAGATGTGTACATGACACAGCCAAAGGGCTTCATATCCAAAGATGGCGAAAAGGTATGCAAGCTTTAAAGATCCATTTATGTATTGAAATAAGCATCCAGAAGTTGGAATATCCGATTTGATAAGACAATCAAACAATTTGGTTTCTCACAAAATTTGGATGAGCCTTGTGTATATAAAAGGTTAGTAAGAGTGCAATCGTGTTCCTTGTATTGTATGTAGATGACATACTACTAATGGGAAATGATGTCTCAGTCTTGCAATCAGTCAAAATCTGGTTATCTAAGAATTTCTCCATGAAAGATCTTGGAGAAGCAGCCTACATTTTGGGGATAAGGATATATAGAGATAGATCTAAAAGGTTGCTCGGTCTTTCACAATCTACATACATAGACAAGGTGCTAAAGAGGTTTAGCATGGAGTAGTCTAAGAAAGGATATATTCCTATGACCCATAGAATTATTCTCTCGAAATCTATGTATCCAAAGACACAAGATGAGAGGACACGCATGAGTATGATTCCATATGCTTCAGCCATAGGATCAACCATGTATGCTATGATATGTACATGACCCGATGTATCATATGCTCTGAGTGTCACGAGTAGATACCAGTCGGACCCAGGTGAGGGTAATTGGGTGGTTGTTAAGAATATCCTTAAGTACTTGAAGAGGACTACCGATGCCAGCTTCCAATCTGACAAGGATGACTCAAAATCCTAGTCAAGTTATATATTCACACTTAATGGTGGAGCAGTCAATTGGAAGAGTTCCAAATAAGAAACGACTGCTAATTTCACAACTGAAGCATAGTACATAGCAACTTCTGAAGCATAGTACATAGCAGCTTCTGAAGCAGCAAAGGAAACTGTTTGGATTAAGAAATTCATCATGGAACTTAGAGTGGTTCCTAGCATTGTTAGTCCAATACAATTGTATTGTGACAACAATGGAGCCATTGCACAAGCAAAGGCATCACGGTCTCATTAGATGTCCAAACACGTACTCAAAAGATACCATTTGATTAGAGAAATCATTAGTAGGAATGATGTAAAAATAGAGAAAGTGCCCACTAATGAGAATATAGCTGATCCTCTAACTAAGCCACTTCCCCCAAAGAAAATATGATTCTCATGTACTCGCCTATGGAATTCAATATAAAGGGGATTGGCTTTAGTGCATGTGGGAGATTGTTAGAGAAGTGCTATAAAGGCAATCACCTTTAGCACTTATTGTACATATTTCTTTAATTAATAAAAGGCATTTTCATTAATTTGGTATTCATTTGTTATATGAATTGCTAGTGATCTTAAATCAATTAATGAAGTCCTTGATATATAACGTAGCATGAAGAAAATTATGACGAGATCACGATAATGAGATTCTTATTATATGTAATTATATTAGTATCTAAATTATCCCTACTCATAGGATTAATGAGGCAGGACATTATTAATCTGGATAGACTAGCACATGTTATATTCCTTGATTGAATCAAGCAGTAGATCTCATAATCTGTAAGCATGAGATGTTTATAGTTAACATGTGGATGCTTGCTAAGAGTAGCCAAGTACATTGGATGACCTTATATGAGATAATCATATGGATATTCTATTCAAATGTCAATAATAGTTTCATCATAGCAATGGTGCAAGTATCTTTAGACTTGAGGTACTCAAGAATATCTTAGATACTAATTCTGTACTTTGACTCTATTCTTTGTTACCTCATAGAGGTTGCTCATAAGGTGGTAATTGGGTACAACTTGAGGTATTCGAAAGTAATTGGATAGCCAACAAAAGATTCACAACTCTGAATAGAGGGAATGTATACCCATGGCCACTTGTCGAGACATTACTCAGAAATCTTTGGCCAAAGTGGAAATGTCATGAAGATGGTCTTCAATAACATGTCTAATAGAGTAATTAGTCTTAAGGACAAGATCTGACATCATTTAGGCTATGTGTGATGTAGTCAGTCTAGTGGGAGTTGAAACATTGTTCATACTCTGAACCGAGTGGGGTATAGAATGGTGAAAAGATAAATTGCAAAGAAATTGTCTATAGAAATGTTCGTAGTCAAACCACTACTTTCTGGTTTAAATTGGAGATCATGATGTGCTGCCAGATACCGTTCGTGACTTGCTTAACTTAATTGATAATTTAAGTGGCTAAGATAACTAGAAACCTAATGGGTCACACGCTTTGGAGATGTAAAAATGAGTAAAATGGCTTTGGATGAGATCCAAAAATATGAGATAATTATTTTGAATCGGTTCGCGATGAGATTGTGGAAAAAAATCACTCGGAGAGATTGACAGACCCTCTGGCCTAGCAAGCCAGAGAGGCAAGCTAAGCGGCTAGCTCACAGTAGCTCGCAAATCACATTTCATTGGCCCTTAATGGCCATAATTCATATAACTTCTCATTTTCTCCTCTCTTAATTTTTGCTCTATAAAACTGATATTCTTTTTGATTTAAAATATCCCAAAAGATAGAAAATAGACAAGAAAAAATTTTGGGAGAAGAAAATTTTTTGCAGACAATAAAAAAATTAAAGAGTTTAATTTTTCTCTTAAAGAAACATACATCATTGCTAGCACTTTAAGGTGTGATCAAGTCATCTCCCTAGTGGTTTTATTCTCTCTTCTTTGCATGGATATTGTTAGAGATAATCCTAGATTGGATTGTTGTAGTTTGCTACAACCTAACAAGGTAAGAAGTTGAAGAAAAATCAAGAAATTATAAATACATAATTTTCTAAATTTTGTTTTGTTAAATTAGTTTTTATTGACATAAGTATAATCATTTGATTCAGGTTTTGAAAAATTTTATTTTTCACTGTGTTTTATAAATGTGATTCATCCTCAAAACCTAACAATTTTCACCACTATTCCCGAACTGATCAATATGCTCAAGACAACTGAGTCATCTATCAAAAAGGACAGTAAGGCTGTGATGCTGATGAACTCTTCTAGCTCTAAGAAGAATAACAACAATAAGAAGAAGTCTATGAAGCCTAGGGAGGTGTGGCTAAGAAGAAGACCAAAGAGACTGCCCTAAGAGGAACTTGTTTCCATTATGGCAAAGATGACCATTGGAATAGGAACTACAAGGCCTACTTGGAGTCTTTGAAGAAGAAAGCATTTGATACTCCATCTACTTCAGTTATTTATGTCATTAAGGTTAATACCGTTTCCAATAATAATAATATATGTATATTAGATACAGGCTGTGGCTCACATATATATACTGATATGCAATGCCTAAGGAATAGTAGGCAACTCAACAAGGGAGAGTCGAACTTATGGGTTGGAAATGAAGCAAAGGTTGTTGCATTAGTTATAGGAACCTATGTATTAACCCTCCTAACTAGGCTTGTTTTAAATTTGGATAATTATTTTTATATAGCTGATTTGACTAAAAACATTATTTTTATTACTAGTTTGAATAAAGATGGTTTCCATTTGGCTTTTAGCAACAATTGTTGTTCTATTATATTGAATGATATTCTTTATGCTGGTGGTACATTATGCAATGGAACATACATATTAGATATATCAAATCCAATTTTAAATATAAATGACAATAAGAGGCAAAAACAAGATATCTTGAAATCATCTTATTTATGGCATTGTCGCTTTGGCCATGTAAGTGAGAGGAAAAATGAGTAAAATGGTATTGGATATTATCCAAATTTGAGAAAAAAAATATTTAGGGTCGAACCATGATGGGATTAAGGAAAAAATCCTGAAAAATCACTCGAGAGGGGTCATGGGCTTGCTGCCCTGCCTAGTGTGTAGCTACATGCTGCTAGCAGCATAAGCTGCATGGCCCCTAATCGTCCTATTTTCTTGTCACTTTTATTTTTAAATCAAATTTGGGTTAGAGTGAGACTTTAAGACCTAGGGCAAAAATGAGACATAAATATTATTTTGAGCATAAAATAATATGAGCCAAAAATAATTAAAGTGTTTTAATTTCATTTTCTCTCAAAAGATCAATTTCTTTGCTAGCACATAGAAATTATTCAAGCCATCTCCTAAGGATTTTGTTCTTTGATATTCGCGTGGATACTACCATTAGAGACACATCTATTTGGATTGTTGTGTTTTGCGATAACCCGACAAGGTGAAAAATTGAAGAATAAGTTAAGAAATTAAAAGGTATTAATTTATAACTATGTATTTCATCAATTAATTTTAATAACACAAGTAGATTCCTATGAACCGGGTTTTGAAAATTTTAATTTTCGCTACATTTTATGATTGTGATTCAAATTAAATTTCCAACACTACCTATTACTGAAATGAATATCGGTATTTATAGTTCAAGATAAGCTAAGGAAAGGAAGGTTAACATAACTAATTAACTAACTCACTCTAGTAGCTATATAAAAGAAACTTGCTAAAGAGAAAAGACGACATCACATAAATAAAGAGCAAAGAAATGGTGCGCATTTGTCTCCCTTCCCAGACTGTTGCAAACTCCATCCTCTTTAGTGATATGGCACGTTTCAACAATCTTTAATGTCATGCATTTTATACCTTCATCAAATCGGGTGCACTATTCCTAAATGAAATCACACTATGGTAATATGAATATAAATTAAAAATAAAAATTGCAAAATAATTTTTAACTATTTTCTAATGTTGTAACTAAATATCTGAAAATATTTATTTTTTATAAAAAAATTTTTTGAAGAAATTATTTTCGGCAAACAAAGGCAAGGATTTATCCAAAACTTTAAATGAAAAAAAGACAAATCTATGTTGAGGGGAAGACATTTTAAAACACTTCCCCTAGAGATCAATTTTTATATACTGGACTCCAGTCCATATAATATTATAGATTAAAACTCATCGCATGTGTAAAAGACGGTAATAATTTTGTAAATAAATCAAACTTACATAACTATCAAACACATGATGATATTTTTGTAAATATTCATCATCTGTCATTAAATAAATGTTTATTAATTTATTGAAAAAGATTCATTAGTTTATTAAAAAATGTTTATTATGAATAAAAAAAAGGTTTATTAGTTTATTGAGGAGATTCATTATGAATAAATTGAAAAAATTCATTACAAATGAGCTAAAAATTCATTAGTTTATTGAAAAATATTTATTAGATCATTAAAAAAGGTTAATTACGAATAAAGCAAATATTCATTAGTTTATTGATAATGTTTATTGTAAATAAACTAAAAATATTCATTACGAATAAACTAAAAGTTCATTATTTTATTGAAAAAGGTCCATTAGTTCATTGAAAAAAGTTCATTATGAATAAAGTAAAGGTTCATTACGAATAAAGTGAAAATATTCATTACAAATAAACTAAAAGTTTATTAGCTTATTGAAAAAAGTTTATTAGTTATAAAACTGAAAGTTTATTACGAAGTAAAATTTATTAGTTTATTGAAAAATGTTCATTTCAAATAAAGTAAAAATTCATTAGTTTATTAATAAAAGTTCATTAGTTTATTGGTAAAATGTTCATTAATTTATTTATAAAAGTTCATTTCTCATATTTATACAAGTTCATTTTATTTTTTTGTGTATTTAATTTAATAAATATTTTTTTATATTTTGATTTTTAGATATGAATTCATTGAATTATTTTTAAAAAAACTCAACAAAAAAACAACAAATCGAAACAAATTGTATCTGAAAAATAAAATAACTACTAATTTTATTTTAGAAAAAATGAACATTTATTGATAAAATAATGAACATTTTACTAATTTAAACTTTTTATTAATAAACTAATGAACCTATATTAATTAATAAATATATATAAATTTACTTTATTTATAAAATTGCTATCTTTTTTTATTACTACCTCCATATTCATGTGTGAGATTCAAAACTTTCAGTTGACCAAAGTCCACAATCTAATTTGCCAGATGTTGCAGTCACAACCATGCAGGTGGTGATGTCAAAAGGCCATACGTTCATACCATTCATCACTCAGTTTTTTCTTATATCTTTTGATTGATGGTTCATTATAAATAGATAGAGACTCCCGCACCTAAAAATGGCCGCCGTAGTAGTATCCTTTGCTACTTCCGTTTCTTCACTTTTTGGTCCATCATCTTCTTCCTTTTCGTGTTCTTCCTTGTTTTTCACCAAATTTAGGTCACCTCCTGTTCTTAGATTCTCTTTTGCAGGCGCACCCTTGTGTTATCGGAGAGGCGGAGGGAAGCTCATGGCTCACTCTTTAGTTCGTGCTACTCTCGGTCTTACTCATCCTAACACCATTGAAATACCCAAGGTCCTTCTTTTACCTCTGAAATAGATGAACCCACATTTTTCTTGTGATTCTTTTTATTTCGGTATTGAAGATTGATTCTTTTGATTGCGCACTTTGATACTGAGTTATCTTTTTTTCGTTTTTTGAAAAGTCAATTGTAGATTCGAATGTGTATTTCGCCATCTCTTTGATGTAGGTTGATGAGTTTTCTAGACCATGAGTGATTAGTATTGGTTGAAGATCAGTGTGTTAATTTTTGTTTTATAATGTCTAAGTTTTATTTTTTAACTTGATTGGTTGTTACTTTCAGTTTCACTCGATTTTGCTTTATTTTATGGTTTAGACCGTATAGATATGGACAATTTCAAGTGTATGATATAGTTATTTTGGGTTATATTTGAATTTGATTTTGACTATGGTATTTTCATGTTCATTTGCCTGCTGATGGCCTCGTCACAAATGGAATTCGTGAAATTGTTTTTATTTTGAATACTAAAGTGCATTATCTGTTTGATTTAATGGACCAAAGATCTCTTTTGCTGCGAAAGATATTGATGTGGTAGAATGGAAAGGAGATGTACTTGCGGTCGGTGTCACTGAGAAAGACATGGCCAAGGATGATAGCACAAAGTTTGGGAACTCACTATTAAAGAAGCTAGATACCCACTTGAGTGGTCTCTTAAGTGAAGCCTCTTCTGAGGAGGATTTCACTGGAAAAGCGGGTCAATCATTGGTACTTCGACTTCCAGGTCTTGGTTTTAAAAGGGTTGGTTTATTTGGGCTTGGACAATCTGCTTCAACCACCTTGGCTTTTCGCAATTTTGGTGAGGCCATTGCTGCAACTGCAAAGGCTGCTCAAGCCAGCAACGTTGGCATAGTGCTTGCCTCATCAGAAAGTATTGCAAATGAATTAAAGCTTAATACTGCTTCAGCAATAGCATCTGGTACTTATTTGGCTTTATATTATTATATGATGAATGGATTTGTTAGAAAATGTCAGAGTTATTTATTATGTAATGATGAATTGTTTAGGGACTGTGCTGGGGATATATGAAGATAATAGGTTCAAGTCAGATTCAAAGAAACCGGCTCTTAAATCTGTTGATATTCTTTGTCTTGGAACTGGACCAGAACTAGAGAAGAAGCTCAAGTATGCTGAGGATGTTTCTTCTGCTGTAATTTTTGGAAAAGAGCTTGTGAATTCACCAGCCAATGTACTCACCCCTGGTTAGTAGTAGTTCACTTTTCTGTGAATCTAGTGCATTGTGCACCATTAGAAATAGGATTTTAATTTGTGCATCTTAGTGAACATAATGTCCGTTCCTATATTAATATATTCATAGTTCAGCATACAGATGCTTCCATATGTGTTGCAATGTGGTAATTTCTTATGTTATTCTCTGATGATATGCTTGTGTTTCAGCTGTACTGGCAGAAGAAGCTTCAAAGATCGCTTCCACATATAGCGATGTTTTCTCTGCTACCATCTTGAATGCAGAGCAATGCAAAGAACTGAAAATGGGGTCCTATCTGGGTGTTGCAGCAGCATCTTCAAATCCCCCTCATTTCATCCATTTGCAATATAAGCCGCCAAGTGGACCTGTTAAAGCCAAGTTGGCCTTAGTTGGAAAAGGATTGACTTTTGACAGGTGAAGATATATTTAAAAAAGTGAGAAATATGTGGTTTATTTTAGTGTTAAATGAGTCCTTGGACATGGGTACGTCAGTTGTTGCTCATTGCATTCCATATTGCTTTATAACATTAGTGCTTTGATGCATTCTCTTCCCTGTTCCAATAGCTTTCCATGCAGTTTTTAAGTGTAGGAAACATTAATACTTTTATTGATGCTTTCAATTTATCGCCTTTGTGTATTTGGAGGTCCTTCACTATTTTATCTTTCTTCTGTCTCCAGTGGTGGCTATAACATAAAGACAGGACCTGGTTGTTCAATTGAGCTCATGAAATTTGATATGGGAGGTTCAGCAGCAGTTCTAGGAGCAGCAAAAGCCATTGGTCTAATTAAACCTCCTGGAGTAGAGGTAAACTATTTGCTCCGTTGTCTTCTTGTTAATCATTGCTCCAATTTCTTTTCTTGGTATTAGTTGGTGGTAACCTATTCAGGTCTTGTTTTATTTTGTATTTTTAACTCCCCAAGCCCCCCGCCCCCTCTTTTTTTCACGGACCCTTAGATCTAGTGGTGAGATGAATTTAGAGTTGATAGCACGAGGCCTAATATATTGTTGGGAAAGAGAATATATATATATATATATATATCAAAATTCATTTTCATCCTTTTTTTTCTCCTAATATTGCTGTAATAATCCTTAATGTTAGTGGAAGATTGTAAATTTAGAAAAATTGGCCTTCTAGATCCTTAAATGTAAAAAGTGTACATACCTTTTTTCAATAAAGGAAGTAGTTTCCTTGTCTGAGAAGATTGACTATGAATTCTGTATTTTCAGGTTCATTTCATCATTGCAGCTTGTGAGAATATGATTAGTGGAACAGGTATGAGGCCTGGAGACATAGTCACTGCCTCTAATGGAAAGACTGTTGAGGTATATTTTTGTTATTATTGGACCAAAAAAAAAAAAAAAAAGAAAGTGAACATCAAATCATGGGTTTCATTATTTGATCCTGTTGTTATATGAACTAGACATGCATTTATGAGTTTCAAAATTTGTCTTTTAAGATCCTTTTCTTCCTATTGGAAATGGTAATCTTATTTGTGCATTATATTACTTGCATCTTGCACTATTGTAATACTTTTTGTAGTCCTTTTGTTGAGATGTTTATAAATCCACTGTTTACTTGACAGATTAGGCTTATCTGTTAGTGACAATAATGGAATGATTGTTTCAGTTCTGATTTCTTGTCCCCCTTAAGATTTATTCTTGTAGGTGATTCACCTGTTCTTTATAGAGTTATTCTGATAGTATAAGCTCCTTCCTATATTGTTTCTGCTATGTAGTTATTTTATTTTATATTTTACAAAGATCAGCAATGGCACCTTATGTGACATAATTTGAAAGTTTTTTCTAATCCATATATGTATAGGGTCGCATGAATTCTTGAAGTTTTTCATCAATGAGCGCATGATGTTGGATACTCCTGTTGCAGGTCAATAACACTGATGCTGAAGGCAGGCTTACACTTGCAGATGCTTTAGTCTATGCATGCAACCAGGGCGTAGAGAAGGTAATTCAGTTCTTCCATGCTAGTTGCAAGGATGGTCACATCGGTTTTCTGTCTTCAGTTACTGTTGATACTCGGAATTAATTTGTGGAAAACCTTATAAAATCTCTCTCTCTCTCTCTTTCTCTCTCTCCATGTATGTAATGGTTTCTGAAATTATTGATATAAGCTGATTAATATTTTTCCTGCATTCTTGACTTGTTTAACTTCTATCCTTGATATTTGTCTTGTGACTCCATGTAATAGTTGTATTCCGTACTGTGATATTAAGCATTGTAGTTAAAAGCGTTCGCCTGGTGCATTTAAGCGCTCTGGCGAGGCACAATTACTGACCAACGCTTTATACACCAGTCTTTTTTTTTTTAGTAGGTAAAAGTTGGGTATAGTAAAAGAGTCCTACTGTTAGTTTTTTTAATAGGTAAAAAATGGCTGTTGTTTATCATTATTTTAATGAGTTGGCTGCTGGTTTTTATTATTTCTATCAACTCTCTATTTGTCTTGAACTTATCAAAATATTCCAGTTCATCTTATTACAACGGCTGTCTCTAATTTATTTTAACTTTGACAACAGCTGTCTCTAGTTCATCTTAGCTTTGACAACAGCTGTCTTTAGTTCATCATACCATAACAGCTGTCTCAAGTGCAAAAAAAATTATTTCTCTTTATGTTTTATAGATAACACTACACTTGTTATTCCAACATTCCAAGTGAATTTTATGCCCATCATTAGCTTTAAATACATTCCTACATAATTACATATTAGATTTTATCTTTTAAATTTAAATGTTATGGAGTTTTCTTAATCATATGAAGTGACTTTTCACAAGTTCTATTGGTTACTTGATTGTGTTTGGTAAATTTATGATTATATTTTTTAGTAAATTAATTTATATTACTAGTGAATTATATTAGAACTTTTGTGCTTTGCTTCATTCAAGTGCCCGCTTTTTTGCGCTTTGCGCTTCAAGGCGATAGAAAGGTATATTGCCTTGAGTGCGCCTATTGCTTTTAACTACACTGATATTAAGTTCACATGGTAAGGATGAGTTGCCATTTTCTGATTATGAATTGATTTCTTTCTTTTATTGTTAAGCAATGCACATCAGATAGATTTTAAATTTGCATCTAATACATTTCAGATAGTTGATCTAGCAACATTGACTGGTGCCTGTGTGGTTGCTCTTGGGCCTTCAATTGCAGGTATGTACATATGTCATGGTCATGTTGGGAGTTTGAATAATGATTAGGATTCACCTCTGGAGATTTTTTTAACATCTTATATCCATTTTGCGGTGGCATATTGCCCATGGCATTGTTGTATTCATGCTCACAGAAATATTTAATTCTTCAGAATGCTTGTTGATTACCCATTATTAATCAAGAGGAAACTGTTTCATTTGTAGGTGTCTTCACACCCAACGATGACTTGGCTAAGGAGGTTTTTGCAGCAGCAGAGACCAGTGGAGAGAAACTATGGAGGTTGCCATTAGAGGAAAGTTACTGGGAGTCCATGAAGTCTGGAGTGGCTGATATGGTTAACACTGGTGGTCGTCAAGGTGGTGCTATCACAGCTGCTCTATTTTTGAAGCAGGTACTCTATCATATCAATCTACTTTCTCTAAGCCGTTTTTATCGTTGCATTGTCTTTATTGGCTTTCTACTTATCTTACATGTACTTTGTCTCATTTTTTGGTGGTGCTATGTTTACAAATATCTGACTTGTCGATGTTTGAGAAAATATTCATTCATTGTGGATTCTGGGGCAACCATGCCCAGATAGCCCTATCCATGTGAGATGCTGGATGCAAACACTTCAATATTAAGACTCCTGAAGATCAGTAACTAAGGACTGCACATTATTACTGATTATGAGGGGTTTCTCCATTTCTGAACAAGATAATGGCTTTTTAAGTCCTAAAAGTTATTAGTTTTTTACTATTCAGTCCTAAATATTCCTCTTCTTTGCGATTGAGTCCTCAAAGTTGTTAAAAATGACAGTTGATCCTATCCCATTAGTTAAAGTTAAGTTTCGGTAGTCAACAGAAAAACAGACTTCTTTGACATTTCAGTTCAAGTACTAGTGTAATTTAAAAACATAAAATTCAAAGACAGAAATTTCAAATATTTTAATTTGTTGTGTAGGCTAGCAAAATTTTAATACTTGATTACTGATTCAAATTTATTTATTTTGTATGCTTTGTGGTTCACTACAAAGTCATTTTTTGCTAAATGAAATATAAAAGGAGTTGAAAAAAGTGTGATTATTATAAGCATTAAGACCAAAATTTAATTTGTTTTTTCCATTGACTAATAGAATTTGATGTTGACTGATATACTCCAACCACAACAAAACAATAAACTCAGGATTAATGATGGAAACTCAAAGAGAAATTGTATTGAATCTGAAATAATGAAAGGAATACAGGCAATTCAAGAGGCCTGTTATCTCCAATAACAGAAGAAAGCAACTAATACTCAGCATGAAAAATAATACAGCAAAAGGTGCCTATATACGAAGCTACTGCCCCCTTTGCCCCAGTAAGCAAAACTACTATATTCTGAAATATACCCGTTAACAAACTCTGGCAAAATACTCTAGAAGAATCCCAAACCAGAATATCCTGCTAGCGCCACCTCACTACTGCTGCTCTTTTCCCTTGCGCACATAAGTGAAACGTATTGGGGCTTATGAATACTCCCCCCCAAAACTTCAAATGCTGGAAATTGGGACTTAATCAACCCAAAATCTTCCGAAGTTGCCTCAAAAGGTAGTAGATCCTTCCATTGAATAAGAACCTCTAACTCACCGGCCTGTCCATGGGACTTTGGTCTAACATTGAGGACAGCTGCTGGTTCAACTTGCATTTCCAGATCAGCCGAGAGTTGTGGAAGAATATTGGAGGAAGCCGCATTGCCTTTTGCCCTTCACAGCTGAGAAACATGAAAGTGGGGTGAAGAGCTGAAGTGGGAGGCAAATCAAGACGGTAGGCTACCTTCTGCACCTTTTACAAAACAGTGTAAGGACCATAGAACCGATTTGCCAATTTCTGGTTACTGCAAGACACCAAAGATGATAGGCAGTAGGGCCGAAGCTTCAAGAATACTCAGTCCCCAACATCAAATTCTTCGTTCCTACGGTGCAAGTTAGCTTGTTTTTTCATCCTTTGCCGGGCACGAAGTTAATTGCATACGGAGATCATCCAAGATGGCATCTCGCTCTTGGAGAAGCTGGTCCACTGAAGATTCTGCTGTAGCATGAGCGGTGTGGCAGATGATAGATGGAGAATCCTTTCCATACAAAGCTTTGAAGGGTGAACAGCCCAAAGAAGAATGGCTAGTAGAGTTATATGAAAATTTGGCCCATGGTAACCATTTGTACCACTGCCGGGGCTTGTCCGAGGTGAAACATCGAAGGTAAGTTTCCAAACTTCAGTTCACCACCTCGGATTGACCATCGGTTAGCGGGTGGTAGGCTGATAGAGAATAGCAAAACTAAACCCAGACTCAAGTCACAAATCTGAGGAAAATAGAAGGCAAAGCTGCTGGAAATCAAGATTTTCTATTGCAACAGAAGTTGTTCTTCTACAACTTAAAAAGGAAAAATAACCAGAGGTAACAAACTGAAGGGATAAGCAAAAAGAAACAAATATGTGTGCAACATAGCCCAGGGAGAGACTCCCCTATCTCTGGCCTAAGCATAAAGATCCCAAACCTTTTGCCTAGCAAAAGATCCCAAGAATGTCAAAATATTCAACCTGTCATGCCCTTTACTCTCTCTTTTATAACTGAAAATTATTACCAAAAGGACCGAGCAGCCCCTAACTTCAACCCTAATCATAATATTTCTAGAACTTTCACACTAAAACCCTAACTCTAGCACTTTCCTATCGTTACTCCCCCTTTGAAAGCAATCTTGTCCCCAAGACTGGAAACCTTTTTCAAACTGCTCCTGCTCATCTTCAGTGGGAAGGTAAGGATGGTCATCACGCGATGCTGAGTTGGGAGGAGGAAGTGGGGTACTAGGCGGTTACGGTTTGTGGCAGTGAAAATGGGTCGAGGATCTAGCCGTGAGTCACACTTGGTAGGCCGAAAACTTAGTCTGGTCGGATTTATGAGAGTGGTGGTCGGCATGTGATCACCTTCATCTTGCTCTTCGGCATGAGCTCTTTGAGTGGAAGTTGTATGGCAAGCGAGTGTGGATGGGACAAAAGTCCTCATGCTCTTGTCCTTATGCTGGCCAGAGTTGCTCTTGTCCTTTCCAATTGCATCCCCTTGGACATCCGGAGAGATTTTCTTGCCAAAAGATGGGTGTAGCTGCTGGTTATTGCATGGGTGCTGTGTGTTCGATGGAGAAGAAGCTGTGACTCGAATCTCCACCAGGTCGGTATCGGTGAGATGTGCAAATTTATTTCTGGCATAGAATCGAAGGAGTAGATAGGTCTATGGAGAGAACAAAAGGGTGATTAGGGTTAGATTGGAGTGTGGTAGTAGTAGGGTGATTAAGGTTAGGTTAGTTAGGTTTTAGGCCATAGTTCAAGTTTATTTTAATAGAGCCCAAGGTTGTTTGTCTAAATGAGAGGTTGTTAATCACATGTCCAACATCACCTTCTTCCTCCTTTCCTTCGTTGCACTTATAGCCAATGCTCTGCTTGATCTTTTCCTCCGTGTTGATGGTTCCACTTCTGCTACTCTCCCCATTTTTCGATTCTTCCTTCATTCCTAGCTACTTGATAGAATGAGGTTTGAAGATGAAGTTGTGGACTTGGCTCCTATCTAGCCCAATCAGCCCAACCAAGAGCACTCCAATTGGAAAGTCTATTCTAGAAGGCAGAAAAGCACACGTGGAATCAAATGAGAAAGAGTCAGCTGGAATAGTGAGGTACCTTAGTTAGTTATAAAAGTTAGAGGGAGGGGCTCATGCAATGGGGGATGGATTTTCATTAAGACTTTGAGGACTCTTAGCCATTTGGCTAGAGTAGGAGGGATTTCCCTTGGCTGTGTTGTTTGACATAGTTGTCTTTTTACTTTTATTGTTTTCCTTTCCCAGAATCACTTCTTTTTTACTTCTGTAATTAGCTTGCTTATCAAGAGAAGTTAATGAAATTAGAGTTTCCTGCCATTGAGGTTAACTGTGTGATTGAGTAAGTGCAGATTTCTATCATTGGTTCGACCTGCCCGATTAACGATGGGGAAGACTGACGGCTCTCTGGAGTCTTGAATGCAAGCCCGTTTTGAAACTCAAGATGAAGAGATTCACAATATTTCGAGATAGATGGCAGCTATGAATCATCAATTCTCTGCTTCCCAACAAGCTCAGGAGAAGTTCAATGACCTGATACAAGAAAGCCTTGCAAAATTTCAACATGAGGTGTTCCAATGGATGAAGCACAGTGATAAATAGCCTCAAAATGAAGGTGAACAAGGCACTCTAGCTCAATGTTCAATGTCACCCATAACTACCCAAAACCCCCCTGTTCAGACAGAGCAAACAAATGTCTGTCCACAACCCATATTTGGCAGACCCACCTATTCCATAGATGTTTCACCCATTACTAAAAAGGTCAAGCTTCCTACATTTACAGGAACTGATCCTCGCGGGTGATTGACAATTTACTGTTGCCCCTGGCCCATGTGTGTATGGATGGCGCAACAGTACATTGGTTTACTATATTGAGGAAACTCCATCCAGATTTATCTTGGGGCTGATTTAAGCAAGAGCTCTTAGCTCACTTTGGCGGAATAACGAATGTGAGTCCCTATGAATAGTTATCAGATCTGAGGCAGTCGAGTACTGCGGATGAATACATCAATAGTTTTGAGTTGATAGCTTCGATGGTGCCGAGAGAAACAAAAAGCATTATATTTGGGTTACTTTATGAATTGTTTGCAAGATGAAATCAAGAGTTGGGTACGATTGTTGTGTCCTGATAGCTGCCTCTAGGACTTCACTATTGCAAAAGATGTGGAAGAAGCTTTGGGGAAGAAAAACAGTAATTTCAGCTTGGGTTCTCGTTACAAGGTAGAGACTGAACTGGTTAGTAGGGGTCACGTAACAAGCTCAACAACTTTTAAAAACTTTGGGCCCAATGCAAAGCCCAATCCAATGGGCTCTTCTTCTAGCTCTAAAATGTCTTCTCTCTTGCTCGACAGTTCCAAAAAGCAGACTTCTAATTCTTCTCCTAATTCTTCTTTCAACAACCTTCATCGCCCCAAAGAAACTTGTCAGTTTAGCTGAGCCGAGTTGGAAGAACGACGAAAGCGTGGGTTATGCTTCAAATATGGACAGAATTATTCTCCTCGTCACAAATGCCCTGATGGAAAATTCCGATTACTGATCTTAAGCGATGAGGAAGATGACGATGACCTTGGGGATTTCAATCAGAAGAATCCAAATGTTGAAGAAGCAGGATCATAGGAAGAAGGGGAGTGCCAATTGCTCAAATTTATGAGGCTTATTATGCAAAATTTCTCTAGCTCGAAAACCCTAAAGTTACGAGGTGAGTTGCAAGGTATTCCGGTGGTGGTACTAATTGATAGCGGTGCTACACACAATTTCATATCAAGTAAGTTGGTCTCAGCTCTGGGTCTCTCTAAAGTTTCATTTTTTGGGATGAGCATAAAATTGGGTGATGGCTATAGGGTTTGGGTACAACAACAGTGTCAAAATATTGAGTTAAAACTAGGGAAATTTGCATGCATTTTGTCTGCCCTACTCTTCGAGTTAAACAATCTTGACCTGGTACTTGGTATTGATTGGTTGAAGACTCTTGGTGAGGTTACTCATAATTGGCAGGGAAGTTCTATGCGTTTTATGTCTGCAGGACAGTGTTTTGAGCTTAAAGCCATGGGCAGAGATGATGACCTGTAGGTGCTTTACAGAACTAGTTGGTTGGTTCAATGAAGGGGGGTGTGTTACAGATGAAGGCTCAATCATGTTCAAGCAACCTTGAACCATCTGAGCAGTTTCTTGGTTATTTCCAACATCAGCAATTGGATTCTCTTCTCAGTCAATTTGCAATAATTTTTGCTAAGCCACAATCTTTACCACCTTGACGTTCACATGACCATTCAATTACCTTACTGCCAAATCACGGTCCAGTCAGTGTAAAGCCGTACAGATATCCTCACACACAGGAGGAAATTAGAGGCGGGTCAGTGATTTATTGAAGAAGGGAATTATTCGACCTAGTTGCAGTGCCTATTCAAGTCCAGTCATCCTGGTTCGAAAAAAAGACAATTCTTGGCGTATGTGTATTGATTGCCGTGCTTTCAACGAAGTTACAGTGCCTCATAAGTAACCCATTCCAGTAGTAGAGGAACTGATTGATGAATTGCATGGGGCGAGTTTTTTCTCTAAGCTAGACTTGCAATCTGGGTTTCATCAGATCTGTATGTAGGAGATAGATGTTGAGAAGACTGTCTTCCGGACTCATGATGGGCACTATGAATATATGGTGATGCCCTTCAATCTAACAAACGCTCCTTTGACCTTTTAGGCTGTGATGAATAACCTCTTTTGTCTATTATTGCAGAAGTGTGTTTTGGTCTTCTTTGACGATATATTGATTTTTAGTAAGTCTTGGGAGGAACATTTTCACTTGCGGGAGGTGTTAGATATTTTGCAATCACATCATAGGAAGAAGTGTTCTTTTGGCCGAAACACCGGATTATTTGGGCCATTAGATTAGTAGGGCAAGAGTGGCAATGGATGTGGCGAAAATTCAGGCTATGGATAATTGGCCTATTCCGTATAATGTCAAATGAGTTAGAGATTTCTTGGGACACACCAAATATTACCGGAAATTTATCAAGGGTTGTGGCAGTATTGCAAAACCCCTAACTAAACTCACCAAGAAAGATGGTTTTAAATGGAATGTAGAAATGCAGCTGGCTTTTGATAGCCTCAAGCAAGCTATGACCATAGCTCCAGTGCTTCAATTACTGGATTTTTCTCCACCATTTGCCATTGAGTGTGATGCCTTCGGAAGAGGGATAGGGGCTGTATTGATGCAACATAGGCACCCCATCGCCCATTTTAGTAAACTCTTTCGGACATAACTTTAGCAAAGTCTGCCTATGAAAAGGAGATCATGGCTCTTGCCTTGGCAGTTCAGCGTTGGTGACCTTACTCTAACCACAGCATACCCAGAATAATGTCAGTACTACCAAGCTGCAGAGGGAAGAAATTTTCTATTATGTCCATCCCTTGAAGTTGTAACACAATACCCTTGTAGACTCCTTTAGCAGAAGCATTAGTGCCATTACCCAAAACCACCTCTTATGCCGGAGTAGGAGAGAGCAGCAATTTCATTCGTTCAAGCAAAGTAAGAGATATAAAGTTATGGGTTGCACTTGGATCGATGAGAACCACCATCGGCTGACCTTCTACCTCGCCTCGCTCCTTCATAGTCTTTGGGTTGGACAATCCAGTGACTGAGTTGAGTGAAACCTCAATCGGTTGATTGAAGTCTCCCATCTCCAACTCTGATTAAAGCTTTGTATCATCAAGTTCCTCCTCTGCTCACTCAACCATTACACCTAGCTTGCCTTTCTTGCACCTATAGCCTGGTGCGAACTTTTCATCACATCGATAACATAGTTCTTTCTCCTTTCTTCTATGTAATTGAATGTTTGTGAGCTTCCTTAGGGTTCCAAGAGGTTGTTTTGAAGGATCTGGTGAGCAGATTGGAGCGGATTTCAATAGTGCCGGCCAAACTTAGGGTTTTGGCAGTATAGGCCGCTCGCCCACTGTGGGTTGGGCCTGCGGCATAAGTTTTGTAGAAACATAATTTTTCTTCAGCTTTTTTGGGCTATGGAGCCCAGTTGGAGACAACATCCAGACTTCATTACGAATTTCAGGCCTAAGACTCATAACAAACTTGCTCACCAAGATCTTCTCTGACATTTCTTTGAGAGGGGCTGCCCTAGTGATGAATGACTGGCGGTAATCTTGAACTGAACCATCCTGCTGGAGTTCAAGCCATTGGCCCTGCAGATTGCCATTTTTGGTGGAACGAAAGTGCTGCAACAGCAAGCTTCGCATTTCCAACCAAGAAGTGATGGGCCGCCTCTTGTTCTCCCACTGATACCTTAGCAAGGCGTCTCCCTCGAAGGCAATAACGGCAGCTTCCAGTCTCTCTTTGTCGGTATACTGCTGTAGGCCAAAGAACCTCTCAGTTTTCAGAATCCACTCATCTAGGTTTTCACCTTCAAATACAGTAATTCCAGTTTTTTGTATTTTCGCTCCACCCTGGGTTAATGAGAAGTGTTACCTGCTTGCAAAATTCTTGGTTGCCCAAACACAGATGTGGTTGACCCTTGTACTGAAGTTGTTTCACTGTTTATTTCTCCTTCCCAGCGGATGAAGCTGCCTTCTTGGTGTCCTCCTGCATCTTGATCTACTGTTCCAGCCATGAGGTAAGTCCTTCCATGGAATTCTTAAATCGTCTCAGCTCATCGACTGAACTTTTAAAATTTCCCAGCTTGTCCTCCTGCATCTTGATCAACTGTTCCAGCCATGAGGTAAGTCCTTCCATGGAATTCTTAAATCGTCTCAGCTCATCGACTGAACTTTTAAGATTTCCCAGCTCATCAACTGAATTTCTAATATTTCCCAGCTCTTCCTCTACGGCTTCAAATCAATTTTCCATGCTCGGTCTTGGGTTTTTATCGTAGCTAGCTCTGATACCAATTGATAAATTCCAACCACAACAGAACAATAAACTCAGGATTAACAATGGAAACTCAATTGAATCTGAAATAATGAAAGGAATACAGGCAATTCGAGAGGCCTGTTCTCTCCAATAACGGAAGAAAGCAACTAATACTCAGCATGAAAAATAACACAGCAAAAGGTGCCTATGTGCAAAGCCACTCCCCTTTGCCCCTGTAACCGAAACTACTATATGCTCAAATATACCCCTTAACAGACTCTGGCAAAGTACTATAGAAGAATCCCAAACCAGAAGATCCAGCTAGCCCCACCTCACTACTGCTGTTCTTTTCCCTTACGCACATAAGTGAAACAACGTATTGGGGGCTTATTATTGACTAATGGGATAGGACTAAAAGTGTCCATTTTAGAAACTTAAGTTACTTGATTGTAGAAAAAGAACATTTAGGATGGAATCATAAAAAATCTAATAATTTATAGGCCTCTTGAAGTCATTATGCTTTGTGGAATTTCAGTTGAGGAAAAAGGGGGTTTGGGGTCAGGAAAATATATGCCTGGACCTAGTTCATAATCGGACCAGTGAGAGAATGTCATATGGGCAAATGAATAACTACCTTGCTTATGTGGTATTTTCTTATTAGTTTGGTCCATAAATAATGTCATAAACCTGGACTTAGCAAGAATTGCCCTTCGGGTAATTGAGATCTGGGTTCATCAATGGAATTCACAATCACCATCGTGAATAATACCAAAAATTGTTAAATCATCCAAAGCCACCATTGACTCTATTGTGGGCAGGGAATTACTACCCAACAACAATTGGTTTATGAAGGCTCACACATTAAACTTGTTAAAAATGAAAGCCAAAAGAAATCTTCTATTTTGTTGTTATGTGGATAATGTTTTTAACCTTGTCAAAATTGAAAGCCAAAAGAAACCTTGTATTTGTTATTATGTGGATAGTGTTGATGTGCTTGCAATTAGTTTGGATGTTGTGTCAACTGACGAGTAATTGTATGTGGAATTCTCTCAGTTTATTAATGATAAAGTTCGGTGGATGCACATGGACATAGCTGGGCCTGTGTGGAGTGAGAAGAAGCGCTGTGCGACGGGATTTGGTATTGCAACTCTCGTGGAGTGGGTTTTGCAAAATTCTTCTTGAACAAAAGAGATGAGGTATATTAACACAGTGGGGTGGACCAATTGGTTGTGGGTTTGTTCTGCGGGGGCTTTAAATGAGAGTTTTATGAATAAAGCATGTTGGGGAAAGTAGTGGAGAAGTTTGTAAGCTTGATTACTTTAGAAAATTAGATATATTTTTTTTTCTCTTGTTGATGTTTAACCGTAAAATTCCCAATTCCCTTCTCATTTGATTTGCATAGCATAAAACTAAACATGTTGGGAAGACGCTGGATATCATCTTACGAGTTTTACGAGACAAGTCGTTGCACACAATCCTTCTTCCATTGTTTCGAACAATAAATTGCAATACTTTCTACTCTTTGCTGAGAATTAATCGCAGCATCCAAGTTCAATTTATGAAAACCTTGACCAAGTAGAATTCAATTTGATTGACGAGGGATCTAAGAAGAATACCCTCCATTAGTCCATGATAATCTATGTGATAAAATATGAAATTAGTTAAATCATCTCTATGTTTCATAGTAGCTATGCAAACTTCCTGTAGAGAAGAAGACGTATTTAGATCAATAAATTTTAGCTCAGAGTTGTAAGCTTTTGTATAATAGTCTATGTGATAAAATATGAAATTAGTTAAATCATCTATGTTTCATAGTAGCTATGCAAACTTCTTGTAGAGAAGATCTATTTAGATCAATAAAATTTAGCTGAGTTGTAAGCTTTTGTATAGTAGTAGTAGTAATAATAATAATAATAAATTGCAGTTTTAGGTTCGAATAAGGGAAAAATTTGCACTATGCTGCGGCAGTTTGTGAGGGATGAATATTCTCTCTCATGATTTAAAGAAAATTAAATATAATTAAGTAATTAAAATTTAAATAGGATAAATTGAAGTGGAAATGCTAAATGAATTAAAACAATTAAAAATTTGGTATTGATATGCAAACTTCTTGTAGAGGATGTATTTAGATCAATAAAATTTAGCTGAGTTGTAAGCTTTTGTATAATAATAATAATAATAATAATAATAATAATAATAATAATAATAATAATATATTATTATTATTATTATTATTATTATTATTATTATTAT
>CATIWF010159640.1:0-13117 GCA_949630135.1 Balakata baccata
TACAACCCAACAAGGTGAGAAGTTGAAGAAAATCAAGAAATTATAAAGGTATAAATTCTGAATTTTCTTTAGTTAAATTAGTTTTAATTGGCACATGTATAATCCTTTGATTCGGGTTTTGAAAAATTTTATTTTCCGCTGTGTAACATGTATGTGATACATGCTCAAAACCCTTCAAAAACTGGAAGAGATATGGGTAGGAATTTTGTATCTCCTACTTTGACTCCCAGGTACACTCTTCATGTGAATGATTTTGCCATCTAACCTTCACCATCAGTATGCTCTTAGAACGAAGCTGTCTGATTTGAGTGTCTATGATTTCTACTGGTTGTTCTTTATATGACAAGTCTACATTCACTTCAACACTCTGAGGTTGCAACATATGAGAATAATCTGGAACATACTTCCTCAACATAGAAATATGAAATACAGGATGAACATGAAAAAACTCTAGGGGTAATGCCAACTGATAGGCCACTTCACCAATTCTATCTAGGATCTCGAAAGGTCCTATGTAACATGGAGCCAACTTTTACTTCTTACCAAATCTTATTACTCCTCTCATTGGTGACACATTTAAAAACACATATTCACCAATTCCGAATTCCACATGTTTCCTCTTAAAAACACATATTCACGAATTTCGAATTCCACATGTTTCCTCTTAGTTGCATAACTCTTTTGTCTACTAAAAGTTGTCTTCAAACGCTTACGAATGATAGGAGTCTCCTCTGACATAATTTGAACCAATTCAGGACCTACTAATTTCCTTTCACCTACTTCTTCCAAACATATAGGGGATCTACACTTTCTGCCGTACAATGTTTCATATGATGCATTCTCAATACTGGCATGATAACTGTTGTTATAAGCAAATTCAATCAAAGGTAAATGCCAATCCTATTGTCCTCCAAAATCCATAACACACATTCTCAACATATCCTCTAATGTTTGGATTGTCCTTTCTGATTGTCCATCTGTCTGAGGATGAAAAGTTGTACTAAAGTCTAATCTAGTACCAAGCTCTTCCGGTAACTTCCTCCAGAATCTCGATGTAAATTGTGGTCCTCTATCTGACACTATAGAAATCGGAACACCATGAAGACATACAATTCTCTCAATGTACAACTTAGCATGCTTATCCACAGAATAAGTCTTCTTCACAGGTAAAAAGTGCGTTGACTTAGTCAATCGGTCTACAATCACCCAAATAGAATCATATCCTATAGATGTCCTAAGCAATCCTGACACAAAATCCATAATAATTCTCTCCCACTTCCATTTTAGAATAGGAAGGGGTTGCAACAATCCTAATGGCTTCTAATGCTCGAGCTTTACTTGTTGACAAGTCAAACACCTGGACACGGACTCTGCCACATCTCTCTTCATACCTTTCCACTAATAAACACTCTTTAAATCATGATACATCTTGATAGAACCTGGATGAACACTATATGCTGTGTAATAAGCTTTTTCCATAATTTCTTTCCTTAGATCTTCTTCACCAGGAACACATAACCTAGTTCCCATTCTAAGAGTTCCATCATTATCTATCACAAAATCCTTAGCTCGACCAACTTGTACTTCATCCATAATCTTTCTCAACTGTAGGTCTTGATCTTGTGCTGCTTTAATCCTATCAATAAGTACAGACTGAACTCTAAAATGAGCTAAAAGTACTCCATAATCCATCACCTCCAATTGCAATCCATGATCGCATAACTCATGCAACTCATTGGTTATTGGTCTCTTTTCCACACTAATATGTGCAAGGCTATTAGAGGACTTCCTACTCAAAGCATCTGCCACAACATTAACTTTACCAGGATGGTAAAAAATAGTGCAATCATAATCCTTGTGTAGTTCCAACCATCTCCTTTGTTGTAAGTTCAACTCTATCTGTTGGAAAATATACTTCAAACTCTTGTGATCTATATAAATCTGTCTCGCTATACAAGTAATGTCTCCAAATCTTAAGTGCAAAGATCACTGCTGCCATCTCCAAATCATGAGTGGTATAATTTTGTTCATGTTTCTTCAATTGCTTAGAAGCATAGGCTACCACTCTACCATGTTGCATCAAAACATAACCTAAACCAACCCTAGAAGCATCACAATACACTGTAAAGCCTCATTTTCCAGATGGTAAGGTCGATATTGGAGCCGAAGTCAAACAATCTTTCAACTTTTGAAAACTTATTTCACAGGCATCTGTCCACTGGAACTTGACATTCTTTTGAGTTAATCTAGTCAAAGGTGTAGGTATTCTTGAGAAATCTTGCACAAAGTGACGATAATAACCTGCTAAACCTAGAAAACTACGGATCTCAGTCACTGTTATCAGTCTCTGCTAGTTAGTCATTGCCTCTACCTTTTTAGGGTCCACTTGGATACCATCCTTAGTCATTACGTGTCCTAGGAAAGCAATACCCTCCAACCAAAATTCACACTTAGAAAATTTAGCATACAACTGATATTCCCACAAAGTTTGCAACACCATTCTTAAATGGTTTGCATGTTCTTTCTCATTACGAGAATATACCAAAATATCATCAATAAAGACAATAACAAATCGATCCTGGCTTAAATACCCGATTTATCAAATTCATAAAAGTTGCATGCGCATTAGTGACCAAAAACTCATAATGGCCATAACGAGTCCTAAATGCTGTCTTGGGTATATCCTGTAGATGTATCCTCAGTTGGTGATAACCGGAATGCAAATCAATCTTTGAGAAACACTTGACACCTTGTAACTAATCAAACAAGTCATCTATGTAAGGAAGGGGGGTATTTATTACGAATAGTCACCTTATTCAGTTGACGATAATCAATGCAGAGATGGAGAGATCCATCTTTCTTTTTCATAAACAAAACAGGATCTCCCCAAGGAGAGGTACTAGGTCTAATAAAACCTTTATCCAGCAAATCCTGCAACTGCTCTTTAAGCCCTTTCAATTCTGCTAGAGCCATCCTATAGGGCGGCATAGAAATGAGAGTCGTACCAGGTACCACATCAATGGAAAACTCTATCTACCTATCCGGTGGTAATCCTGGCAACTCCTTTGGAAAAATATCTTGAAACTCACGAGCAACAGGTACATCTTCAATGCTACCCTTTTTGATTGAGGTATCTCTGACAAGTGCCATATAACTTTGGCAACCGCAATGTAATAAGCGTCTAGCTGTGAGAGCTGGAATAAGATTAGCTAGGGATGCACTCACATCTCCTCTAAAATAGAACTCATCGTCACTAGGGATTTTAAAAATTACCTTCTTATCTCTATATTTAAAAGTAGCATAATGCATAGCCAACCAATCCATCTTTAATATCATATCAAAGTCCATCACATCCAGCAAGATCAAATTAGCTAGAAAAGCTCTACCCTCTACAAATACCGGATAAGAAGGAAAAACGACATCCAAGTCTAAAGCTTCACTCAAAGGAGTAGTCACAGATAAAGGAATCTCCAACTTAGTTGGTTGTCTATCTAAGCTCAAAGCAAAACTAGGAGATACAAAAGATTGTGTTGCACCCATATCTAACAAAACTCTACCCTCAAAAGAACATACTGGAATAATACTTGACACCACTGCATTCGAGGCTCTAGCATCCTGAGGAGTAAGGGTGAACACTTTAGCCTGTCCACGACCTGCTTGAAACGAGTTAGAAGCTTGACTTTGACCTCTGCCACCTGTCCTACCTACTGATGCTCTGCTAGGAAAACCACGGCCCTACTGGCCTACAAACTGAGAACATGCCTGTGAGTAACCAGGAACAAGCAAATACACTGGCTGAGTAATACTTGTAGAAGATCCTTGGGAAAAGATCTGTTGTCCCAAAAATTGAGGACATGATTTGGCCATGTGACCCATCTCACTACATCGAAAACATGCACCACTAGCAGAAAGACAAGGTCCCTGATGTGACCTGCCACATTGCTGATAAACACTAGAGCTAGAACTAGCATTGCTATGACCAGAACTCTATCTACTGCTACTGAATCCCTGACCTGGTCTAAATCCTCTATTACCTCGGTGACGCCTACCTTTCTTATGACCACAAGGTCCTCTCTGTTTAAACTGATGATCTGTATTCTCAGAATAATTTTCACTGCCAAAGAAAGTCCCTAAAGGTTGAGTATTAAATTGTCCCTCCGTTTTATTCTTCTTTTTCTTGCTCTCATCAGAAATAATACCATGTTTCCTCAAATCTACTTCCATCTGTCTAGCTAGATCACAAACTTCCAGAAAAATGCTATTTCTAGACTGAACCAAAGAAATAAACTCTGGACTAAGACCTAAAATGTACCTATTGGTCTTCAATTCCTTAGTACCAACTGCATATGGAGCATACCTGCTGAGCTGTATAAACTGTTTGGTATACTTTGCCACTGACATATCACCTCTCATGAGAATCTCAAATCTCACCCTATATTCCTCTCTGAGACCAAAAGGAATGAAGTAATCCTCAAATCTTATCCTGAACTGTCTCCAGGTCATATTATCTAAAAAAGGCTGTACATAGTCTCTGTACCACTGTGATGCAATTCCAGTCATGGAGAATCTAGCCATTTCAATAGATCGCATATCCGAACCTCTTAAATCATAGGCCTTCTTCTCAACCTCATCAAGAAAATCTATGGGATCTCCTTTAATCCCATCAAAATCAACAGGTATGAGTTTAGTGTACTTAGACATTGGGACATCGTCCCTAACAATAGATCATGATCCATTAGCTCTAGGCGGAGAAGCTTGTGCAATCAATTGTTGGTGCACAAGGAGCTGCTCTACAGCTCTTTGGACTCCTTCCATGCCAGTCTGTATGCCAACCATACCCACAATAAAATCATCAGTCAATACTCCTCTAGTACTGGGTATCTCATGAACTTCACCCTAGGTCTGTTGAGTAGTAGCTCGAGGTTTACCTTGCCTCCCGGTGCTCTGTACTGGAGCTGTAACTATATGAGGAGCAGAAACCTCATCTTGTGCCTCAACAACTGATGCTGCAGCTGTTGTTGCTCTAGTCCTCGACATACTGAAAATAAACATGTAGATATCAAAAAAATAATATACTCTCTATCAATTTACATTAAAACTAAAGTCAAAGATGACATGTAAAGATGAACTCGATCCTAACTCCGCAGTATAAAAAGCTAACAACCTAGGCCATAGGAAAACTAAACATATAGCTCTGATACCAACTTTGTCATGACCCAAACTGGGGACCGTGACTGGCTCTAGGGAATGAGTAAGCTTAAGGCCACCAAAATCCGTAGCAAGCCTAAATATAAATATACCTTATATCTCAATCATGCATTAATATAAACCTCGCTAAATGTATACTTATAACCATAACATCACCAAGGGAGAGTGTATACTCATCTGACATATTTCCATATAATGTATAGTCTAACATTCCTATATAAGATACTGTAGAGATTTAGAATATGCAATACAATGCAAAAAATAATTAAAAAAAAATATTACATCAAGCCCTCGAGGAGTAAACAAGATACGGGGTAGTCCAAAATAATTTGAAAGGATATCTACCACCTGAGAAAAATAAACGAGTGGATTCAGCCTCCACCGAGTGAATCAATATTATATAACTTTATAACACCCGGTCACATAATATTATACTAATACCATATATATATGTAATGATTTCATGCATCATGTGAAATCAAGCATCAAACAATTAGGTGAGTAACTCAAGAAGAACCCTAAATCTCAATTCTACTAGCCAATGGCTTTTTTAATTCCAAAGGACTGGTGCCCTAAGAGCAAACTCGACCAAGGTCCTTCTCTCCAGTTGTTCACTTATCCAAATTGTGCTGGTGCCCTGAGAGACGAACTCAACCAGGGTTATCACCCTCAGCATCCATATACATATCATATCATATATTCCCTGAGAGACGAACTCAACCAGGGTATATTATCAATCCATCCATAATCATAAAATTATCACCAGTGTACACACAGTTTTGATGTAACCCATCAGGTAGCACGTTCTACAATAGTTCTCATCGCAACAATTACATCATGATATCACATCACAGTCTCACACAAACACATCTCCAGCAAAACACATTCAAGCATATATTACTATAGGTATATTAATAATAATAATCATAATTTCTAGCGGCTCTGGCAACTAGAAAATTTCTAATGGCGACGGAATGGTGATCAGAGGGTACCAACAGCTCCCTTAAGATGTGGGGAGTCCAAAAGTATAAGTCTTGTGTCTTGGTAGTGACCGAAAATGCCTAGATTTACAAAATTTCCAGCGGATCCGATGAGAAAATTTGAACTCCGATCAGCCTCCAATCGTATATTCCCGAAACTCAACTGGTGCAGTCCAAAGTTTTTGGACCTCCTGAATCCATTTTTGATGCTAGAATTGTGAAAAGAGGTTGGGAAGATGGAGAAACGGCAAGGGCAGCCGAACGCCTGAATTTTGTGCTGCCATTTTCTGCAGTTCCAGCTGGATTTTGGATTCTGACAACTGCAAAATTTCTAATGGCGATGGAATGGTGATCAGAGGGTACCAATAGCTCCCTTAGGATGTGGGGAGTCCAAAAGTACAAGTCTTATGTTTTGGAAGTGACTGGAAATGCCTAGATTTATAAAATTTCCGGCGGCTCTGGTGAGAAAATTTGAACTCCGATCAGCCTCCAACCGTCTATTCCCGAAGCTCAACCAATGCAATCCAAAGTTTTTAGACCTCTTGAATCCATTTTCAGTGTTAGAATCATGAAAAGAGGTTGGGAAGATGGAGAAACGGCAAGGATAGCCAGATGCTTGAATTTCATGATGCCCTTTTCTGCAGTTCCAGTTGGATTTTGGAGAAATAGATGTCACCAATGTATTAGAGAGGTCGAAAACTACTTGTAGCCCGAATTTTGTGTCGATTAGAGGTTGTTTGGGTGATGATTAGAAATGAAAATGGTGGTGGGAGGTAGAGAGAGAAAGAGAAGGAGAGAGAAAGTTAACACCATATTTATAGTCGGTGGAATTTTCATAATTTTTGAATCAACTCTCAAATTTTACAGAATATGTACCCACAAAAATAATTAAATTATGTGTTATGAAAATTAAGGGTATTACATGGGTGTAAGTTGGGCTCAATATCTATGTAAAGAATTGATAATTGGTAGATAATCAAACTCTATAAAAGCATTAAAAGTGAAGAATAAGGAATGACTTAATAGATGTAAGTCTCTTACGGGAGAACTTGTAAATTTATGGTTGGATATGTATATGGAACTTGTATCTATGATGTTAAGTGATTGCTATTGGCATGGTATTTATATATAAAGATGATTTTTGCATGTTGATAGGAATGACTACGCTCGGGTAACTTTAGTGCCTCGTATGATAACTTGTGAATCTTGACATGTTATGTAAAGCAAAGTGCAAGCTGGTATGGTTAAAGTATTTTATAGGTCCCTTAAAAGGGGACAAATGCATATATAATAGAGACATGTTTGAACATGATTTATTATGAATATTGATAGGTAGGGTGGCAATTGGACCACTGTAGAGTTTATGTGTGTGTTATGTACCTAAAAGATAGGTTAAAGACTTGAAATTTATGAAATATAGTCATGCCCGTGACTCTATATGTCATGCCAATGACTGATTATCCAAAATGAGGTAGAATGGTTCACCAGTTGAGTCACAACTTGGATCATGCCTGTGACACTTTCTTGTGATAAATTTTATGTGTCCTTATGAATTGTAAACATGATTTAAGCATGCCATTACTCTATGCATGTGGTTATATGATAAATTATGTTATGATAATAAGTCATGGATATGTGAATGCACTTAAAAACATAAATAGAAGATGTGCATTGATTATGTCTTTTGAGAATGTGATTATATGAAATGTATGAAAACAAGATGGAAATGACAAGATAAGAGATAATAAATACTCATTTCTCAACCTGATGACTACTTTACGATAGATGGTGTATTATTAAAGGGATAAGCGTTACATATTAATAAGTCTATAAGTGAGGATCAGGGTGGCTTAAGCTTGGGTATAAGTGTCCATGTTCCTAATACTCATATATATGATATTATACTCAGTCAAGCAGAGAGCCTTCTTAACTTGAGATACAGATGAATAGAGCAGTTAAACTTAAAAGAAAGATTGGTAATTTAGTTATACTGTTTATTGAAAAAGAATTAATTTCTAAATTTGAATATTAAATTTTTTATTAGTTATTTTGTATCTCAAAAATCAATAAAAGTAAAATTTCGATAATTTTAAAAATTTTATTTATAACATTAAAGAGTCCCTAATTAACTCTTGCACTCAAATCTTTATATATAATATAGGGCCTAAAAGGGGTACTGTAAGTGCACTTCTAGAATTGCCCTTGCATATAATTTTTTTTTTTTTTTGAGTTATATTTGGTCAAAATGGCTTCGGTCTGGTAAATGGCCAGAAAGCGCCGTTTTGTTTAGTTTTTTAGGCTCCTCCGACGCTGAACGATGTCGTTCTGTTCCATATCAGAACACGTCGTTTTTCCATCTTTCTGAAATGAAGCAATAGATTATGAAACGGCGCCGTTTCAGAGAGCTGCGGCAAACAAAGAAAAGAGAGGAATACTATGTCGTTTTGAACCGAATCAGAAAAAAAAGTAGGAGAGAACATGTTCTGTTTTTTTTCTTCAGCTTTTTGGATTTATCTTCTTTTTTGATTTTGTTCCCGGTTTGTTTTCTTCTTGATCGCGTGTTATTCTTTGATTTTAAATGTTATGGATTGTCATTTATGTTTATTTTTTCTTTTTCTTTGTTGCGAGTTATGCTGTTTTGGGATGGATTTGGGCGCTGGTTGTGGATTGTTCAGTGAAATAAGTTGATTCGCAGATTATTGGTGGATAGACTGTTGAAAGAGGTAAATTTCCTTGTTTTCCCCTCTGCCATATAGAATGGATGGTTGGAGGTGATATAGATTTCAAACCTAATCCGCTTACAAATGGCGATATTATTGGTTTTTTTTTATTTAAATTTTGGTTTTGTCTTTTTTAGGATTTATGTCTAGATTTCTCTTAATCTAGAATGTGATGCCACCGACTGTGTAAATTTAGCAGTGATGTTTTGGTTTCTTGAGTTATCTGGATCTGTGAACCATATTAGTGCATGATAGCCGTTCAGATTTTGAATACGATATAGATTAAATTATCCAACAGTTCAGATTTTAGGTAATTTTTGCAAATTCACCACCGTTTTTACAGCTTTTGGCTTGGGTGATTTTCCGCACTATAATTTTTTTTTTTATAAGTATGGCCACCTTCATTTTGTTGAGAATATTTTGAGCCTTTCAATTTCCATTTCTGATAATTATGAACTGATCAAACGATATTGATTTTTAGAATTTTAGTAAATTGCGTCATTTTTCTGTAGCTCCTAGGCCGCCTATTATTTTAGGCAATAATTAGTTTGATAAGTTTGTTTCTTGCTTTGGTCGAATTATTGCTGTATAAATAGCAGTTGTTCCTACCTTCACTTATGTTTCTTTTCAGCTTCATTTCTAAAGGTTACACTTATATTTTTTTTCCTGCTTTAGTGATTTTTAGGTGCTGGTTATGTCTTAATAGTATATGTTCCTTTTTATAGTTTTGCTATTCTTTTATTATATTGTTGCTTTCCTTTGAACAACATTATTTATTTTATAATGTTTGGAATTTGCAGATGTCAATACGTGTTCCTTTGGGACCAGTTCTAAAAGCTGTTCTGAGTCAGCTAGGTATGCCAGCTCCTCAATATGAAATGAATTCAGATGACAATATGTTCAAGTGTAGAGTTTATTATGCATATGAAGACGCTGATGCTAATAGATATCTGGTGTTTACTGTGGGTTTCAGCATAAATGACTTCGAGGAAGCTAGAAATGCGGCTGTCATAGGAGCTATTGATCATTTTAAAAGTTTTTATACTTTTGATATTCTAGATTATGCTGAAAGAGATATGCTCATCTCTAGGTTGAACTATGAGAACTTAATTAATAATGAAATTAATGCTCTTCGAGGTGCCTACGAACATTTGGCTAGAGATTATATGCTATTTACTAGAAAATATGCCAAGTTATCGAATGCTTTGCAAAAAATGGACATATTTCGTAGTTTTCTGCATGTAAATTGAGCATATCCATTGACTGTTTGCTTTGTTGAAGGTTGTTGGAAGAATGCTGGATTGGTTCTACTTTTTTTTTGGTTTACTTTTTGTTTAATGACATTAGTTTAGAGAGTAATGGTGTTCAGTACATTTTTTTTAACTTGCTTAGTGTTATGTTCATGTAGATAAATATACTACAGTATTTAGTGACAGTGGGTTAAGTGATAGTGTTGTTTTATATAAGTTTGTTCAGTGTTTGTTGATGTAAATAAATGTTAATTACAATAATATAGAGTGCTTTTTTATTTGGAAAAAAGACATAAGTAGCCCCACAAAATATGAAAATTACACAATTGTGACCGGTTAAAACATAATTAAGCTATTGGCACTTGAAAGATTTGGAAAACCCAAAAATAACACCACTAGAGATTACGGAAATTTTGGTTACTAGTATCTGATGAAAACAGTTACTTTGTAGAATATGATTCAAACTTCGAAGTAAACGGTTTCCATAAAAAAATGGCATCTATATGTTATCTTCTTCAACAACCAAAAAACCATGATATTTAGCAACCGCACAAATCAGTATATGACATTATACAATTGCAGAAAATATTATACCATTTGTGATGTTGAAGAAAATCCAAATAAGTGGATAGAAGTGTGAAAATTCATTATAAATCTGATTCTGAATATGTTGGTATGTATTTCCATCGCATAATTTGGATATTTGTTGATTGATATACAGTTATAAGAATTCAAATTAAAATTGAGTTTTTTTTTTTTATATAGAAACATATGATGAACCATGAAAACATATAATTAATTTTGATAAATCATTATATTTGATACATAAACTTTAAAGATAAATCATACATTACTAAAAAAGTGAATTATACACAAATATTGAATGAAATTACAGCTAAAGTATAGCAAAAAAAAAAAAATTATATTTTACAGACATGTTTGATTAGAATTAACTGATATCTGTATAATTAGAATTTTATTGCCCAGAAACCTTATATGTGTGGTATATGAGGATTATAAGTAGGTTATATGTGTATTATTACAGTGTTTTGAAAATGTACGAATTCATGAAAGAAATGTGAAAATATGATGAATTAATGGTATATTTTTTAATATGCAGGTATGGATAACATATTGAAATTCATTCAACATGGAGGATCTTGGGAAAGAAATATATCATATGTCAATTTCGAGGTACATGATGTGGTTGTACCGAAAAATTGCAGTTACTCACAATTATAAGAATTCAAATTTAAATCTGAGCATTTTTTTTATAGAAACATATGATGAACCATGAAAACATATCATTGATTTTGATAATCATTATATTTGATACATAAACTTTAAAGATAAATTATACATTACTAAAAAATTGTATTATACACAAATATTGAATGAAATTACAGTTAAAGTATAGCATAAAAAATATGTATGTTATACAGACGTGTTTGATCATAATTAACTGATATCTACATAATTAAAATTATATTGCCAAAAAACATTATATGTGTTATTTGAGGATTATAAGTAGGTTATATGTATATTATTGCAGTGTTCTAAAAATGTACGAATTCGTAAAAGAAATGTGAACTATGATGAATTAATGGCATATTTTTTGATATGCAGGTATGGGTAACATACTGATATTCTTTCAACATAGAGGATCTTGGGAACGAAATGTATCGTATGTCAATTTCGAGGTAAATGGTGTGATTGTACTGGAAAATTGCAGCTACTCACAATTATAAGAATTCAAATTGAAATTGAGAGTTTTTTTTTTTTACAGAAACATATGATGAACCATGGAAGCATATTTTTGATTTTAATAAATCATTATATTTGATACATAAATAATGTGTGTTGATTTAGTATATGTTTTATTGAGTACTTTTAGTGTTTAATGTAGGTTTTATTTTGATTTTAGATACTTAATATGTATAAATTTGGATTTTTAGGTTTGAAGAGGAGTGGGAAGTGATTAGAAGTCTTTTGAGTGTAAATTTGCCTGAAAAGGAATAATTTTCTCATCGCGCATGTGGCGACTATCACGCACACGATGCTTGAATGAAACCAGGAGAGTGAAGCTGCTATCACACACGCGACAACCATTGCGCGTAGGACGAACTGTTTCCTGCAGATTCATGAATTATACTTAAAAAGGAAGAAATTGAGTTGGAATAGGAGACCTAGACCCATTTGGGATGGTTTTATGTTGTTTTAGAGGGGGAATAACTATCTTTAAGAGTTAGATATCAAGTAGGACTTTAGGAGATATAAATACATAATTTTAATTAGGGTTTGGGGGAAACTAGCGAGCTCCCATCTATCTTTACTTCTATTGTTACAGTAGACTATTTTTGGCACTAAAGGAACTGATTTGTTCTTGAAGATTTGTCTGGTATAGAGTGGAGGAATTGATGATTATCCTTTTTTGAAGCTTAAAGCGTGATTATTCAAGGAGCATCTTCAGTTTTCTTCTTTCTTTTCTGTTATTTGCTGTAGTGTGTAGGTCAATATTCAACGTGAACATAATCAGTATTATGGAGATGCTAGGCTAGACTTTTAAAGGGTGCTTAGTGAGCAAACCCTAGCTTTGTGTGAACGAATTTTTATTTTGATGGAATGAATTTATGATTTTCTTTTAGTTTCAATTGGACTTATTTAATTTCTATATTTGATAATTGTAACATCCTTGACCGTCCATACATGCATTGTTACATGCATTTCATTTGGACATATTCATTTTATATTCATTTTATATATGTCATTCACATGAAACACATGCACACGTAGGGATTTTGGCGTGAATGTATTCACGAGATAGACTTGACACGGGTCGGTTTATCGCAATAGGACCAAGTTGTACGTGTCTAGCTATAATTTAAATAAGGACACAAGATATTGAAAATGAAATTAAATAAATGATTACATTTGAAATAAAGGAAATTTAGCATAGTTA
>CATIWF010159701.1:0-28987 GCA_949630135.1 Balakata baccata
ATAATTATATTTATAAATATATTTATTTTATTAAGTATAATTAAATACTTAATTAAATAAATAATTAATTATATTAACCATTAATTACATATTTATTAATTTTAATTATATAAATAAATCAATAATTATATTATTTATTAAATTTATTTAAATTATTATTAAATTATACATGTGTGACCCAAAAGTATTTTTTTAATTACTTGAAATTGTGTCTTTCAACTTGCTAATTTTAAAAGTTTGCAAAATTGCAAGTGATATCATTGTAATTGTTATATAGAATTTTGTAATTGGCTAATATAGCCAATAATCATGCTCTAACGAAGTCAATTTAAATAAAAGGGGGTATGATCATTTTTCACTTTTCAGAGGATAATCGACAAATCAGTAACTCTAGCTCAGGACTTGATAGAGTAACCTTCCCCTATAATTTGGTCGATCTAATGAGAAAACAATGTTATCAATACCTATTATACATGTTTTCCACCGTACAGTTTCAATATATATATATATATATATATACACCTTGATACTTTTATTATAAAAACTTTCATAAATGAAGAAACACACAAACACACACACACACATATATATATATAGAAAAAGAAAAAGGTACATAACGCCCCATCAATTGTAAGTTTAAGAAATTATCAGTTGGTGAAATAAATTTCTGCACATTTAATTGCATTGGGCAACAAATAAATAACCTAACCACAAAAATACATCTTGTATTTCATCACTAAAAACTACCCTCTTACCAGCATACATAATCATCCTGTGGTGTGTTAACAAGCAAGGAAAAATAACTTCAGATTTTTCTGTTTCACATTATAACTGTTTGGGATAAGATATATTGAACCCTCTCGACAATAAACATATAGTTTCTTGTGCTATACATGTCAAAATAAAATGTGGGAAAAAGTTACAACTGTGAGATCTTTGGTTGATCAAGCCGTTGAGACTTCAGTCACCCGCCATGCCATCGGGCTGCTTTTATAGAACTGACCAGAGCAAGAAGCTAGGAGATTAATATTTGACATCACGATCATTGAGCATTTTTATGCTGCAGAAATAAATTATTCTCCTTTCCCTAGAGAACTGAAGTTCTTCAGGTCAGGAAAATTTGTATTTTAAATGCAAAGCAATCTATGTTGTCTTGCTGGATGATGCCACAAACATCAGCTGTTCAGGATGATGGAAATTTATAAATCTGAACCTTATTGGTGATGCGCTGAATACCAGCTCTTTTACATCCACCTAGTTCTTGTGAAGATCCCTTAGATTCCTGTGATACATACAGCTTGTTATTCCACAAGATAATCAAGGCATCATTTTCAGCTAGTGTTTGTTAATAATAATTGATTCTCCCAAACTAATCCTTGAATTCTTTCCTTTTTCGTTTTTTTGTTCATCTCTATAAAAGCATGTATAAAATTGTACTCTCAGAAACTTCTGGTTTGGCTCAGTGGATCATAATCATAAGCATCACCAGCTTTAACGAATCGCCCCTTCACACGTTTTCTTACATCAGCCCTTGCTTTGCGAGAGGCATACCTCACTTTCTTCTCAAACCTATAACACAATCAACATTGCCATTAAAACATTCTTTCGTATATCTATCTGATAACTTGAACAACTCAATTTACTGCATCCATTTTAGCAATACCTCAGTACAGCAATGAAAATGTTTATATGTTTATGGACCAGTTAGAGGAATTAAGAAGTTAGACTTGCATATTTATATCATATGCTTCCGAAATTTTTTTTTTTCCCAACCATTAGAAACCTTCAAGAACAATAGAATGATTCAATCCCTAAAGAATGAGTCCAAAGAACAGTGAGTTCTATGGAAAACCATTTTATTAGCCGTTATGCATGGAATTGCAAAAACAAGTTTAAGGCACTGATCTGCGCTTTAGCACTCAAGTGGATAAAAATTTATATAATTCTTATAAGGTAATCATATTTAAATTGCAATAACAAATTTCATTTCTTAAGAAGGAAATACAACACAATGGAAGCAACGGGGATACCATGACATTCCAAGTTTCATCAAGGCACACACACGTGTGTGTGTGTAACTTGAAGTCAATGCCATTCTTGTGGGCTACCGTAAAGAAAATGACAAAGACAGATCAAACTATGAGCACAAGGTTGCAATTAGCAAAATATAAGTAAAGATGGTTGTTATATAGGCAGTATACTTACCTGAGTTCTATGGAAAACCATTTACTTGAGTTCAAAAACATTTTTGTAAGCTTCCGCAAAGTAAAATAACAAAGGAAGATAAAACTGTGAGAACAAGGTTGCAATTTAGCAAATTACAAGTAAAGATGGTTGTTATATCGGCAGTATACTTGCTTGAGTTCTATGGAAAACCATTTATTTGTCTTTATGCATGGAATTACAAACACAAGTAAAAGTCATCAACCTGCTCATCTACACTCAAGTGCACAAAATTTACCTAATTTTTACGCATTATAAGGTAATCATTATATTATAATGACATAAAAAGTTCACTACCTAAGCAAGGAAATATTAGACAATGGAAATAAAGGGGATAACATGACATTCCCAATTTCATCAAGGCATGTGTTTGTGTGTGCCTGTATAACTTAAATTCAATGATAATTTTGCAGCCACAAAAAGTAAAAAGGCAGATTAAATCACAAGCACAAGGCTGCAGTTCAGCAAATTATAAGTACAAATGGTTGTTATATAGGCAGTATACTTACTTGCGCATCTTCTTTTTTTCCTTGTAACGCATTACAGCATCACTTCTATTAGCAGATGGGAAAGAGCCCTCAGGACATTGGGGACACCACGGAGGCTCTCCCATTAGAAGCATTGAAGACGCCCCACAATCCTGATAATCTGCAGCACTACTCTCTCCAGTAAGGCCAGAAAATGAGATGCTAGAATGACCTTGCCTTGTAAAACAAAGGATTGGTTCAGTTTTAGTACTCATTATGGAATCGGCAGATGCTGCGTTGCTGCACGCTGGCTGCATCGCATTGACCAATCCAATTGATGATCCCTGGATAAACCTAAACATAAGTATGTCTATGAATTCATAAATGCCTAATGCTATCAATGTTTTCATATTATACAGGTAATTATAAGTCAGATATTTTAAACAACTATTAAACAAATGGATGAGAAACAGAAGACATAGTGTTGGAGGGGTGGAGCACTTAAAAATTAAAGAATACAAATCAAATGCATGTTTAGAATTCAAAATATTAATTCTCAAAGATTCAAAAGGAACTTCAAATATTTATGGATATCCATAATCAATAATATAAACAAGTATCCTTGTTTCTTTTATGGTGAAAGAAGTGATTATTGAATTTAAGAGGGGTGCACTCCAACGTGGAAAGAGTTTAGTATCAGGTGTCCAGAAATGATTCCCTTCCTACAGTTGCAACCCAAGACTCCTTGATGGGATGCATATGTTGAAAGAAAACAAAGGGCTAAAGGATTATTACCACAATCCTATGGTTAAAGCAATCTAATCAGCACACCTTCCACACATGCACACATTATTTGCATAAAAAACATAGAATATTTGACACAGGGATTACTAGGCACACCATATCTGTTGGTGAAATCTATAAAGAAAGTTTCAAGTACAGCTACTTCTAGTTTGTTTTTTGTTTCAAAAGCTACCCCTGATTTTAGGATTGGGAACATGATCTGGTTGCTTCCAGGTACAAATGGGATATCCCATGAAATACATGTTTTGGTAGTCAAGTCAATACGAACTCCTTGGATTAAATAAAAGCAATAGTGAAACTACTCATTTCAATCATTTCTCAAAGGGAGATTTTTTTTTTTAACAAAATAACAAGCCATTTACCCATGAGACAAACACAAGGAAAACAATTGATAAAGATGAAAAAACAAAAATCATATTTGTAAATGATATCAGACATGAGGAAAGAACCTCAGCAGCAACTGCACCCTGGCAGTTGGAATCAGCACCCGATATATCCTTCGTCATAAACAGGCTGTCAATCCCACCATTCTCAAAAAGCTCTTCTGAATGATTGAGAGTAACACCAAAAAGTTCTTCATAATTTTCAAGATTCAAATCCACTTCATCCATATTAAAGTCCTCATAAAGATCATCATCTTCACAAAGTACAGGATGTTTGCTTCCCGAGCAGCAAAACTGCATTTCAACAGTGTGAAGTCAATAAAATTCCTAAGAAGTATAAGGATAAATTTTAAACAATATATTCATATAAAATTGCAGGTAATGCTTCAACAATTTTTCTAAGAAAAAAATAACAATTTGCTGAACGAAATTCAACTTCATTGAACTTTGCCAATTATGCCCCAAAAGCTAAATTCTGGAGTCCTTAGCAGCTCTCATAGCATACAGGAATAGACTGTGCCAATATGCGCTTGCAGCTTCTATGAGGTAAGAGAGAACAGAAGTGATTCAAATTATTTGTTCAAGCCCTTATACATCTTCCAAACCACTAGTGCTTCAGTCAATGGATTTTGCAAGGCTTACTAATAAAAAAATGGTGCCATGTCTGATATAGACAGATTATAGTCTCTAATTACATGGTTGATAAACCATGACCACAGAACTAACTAGAACTTATAAGTACTTCACATTAAGCATTATTTCTAATCAAACAATGTAATTGCTGTAAGTATCACAGACCAGAGGATAAGCAAAAAATAAAAAGAATCTTTGAAATAAGATTCTACAACCAAAGAAATCAGTTAAAATGCTAAATTCAAAGTACATAAATGTCAAGGGGACCACATATGTTTAATTTTCCCAGGAAGCGCTATAGGAGAAAGCTAAAAGTTAATTCTGGAGCAAAATTAACGCCTAGACTTCTGAAAGGGTGAGACAATTCAAGCAAAATGACATGGATATGAACAATATTTTAATTTAAAAAAAAATCAACACTTTACAGTTACTCTACTGCCATTTCATAGACAGGGATCTAAAAAATGACAGAATTTGACAAAGGAAATGGAATTTTCCAGTAATCCAGAAATTTGAATCACTTAACAGGCAGACTGCCAAGAAAACAAAGTGCAGGGTACCTTAGAGTCACTACAAAAATTTAATTACACCTTCAAGACAATGAATGCTTTGAAGATCCATATACCTTTGGCAAAGGTGCATTTGCAGATCCAGCAGGCTGATCCACGTTGTTTGGCAAAGAGATTAATTCAGACATTGAAGAAGTCCCAACATAACCACTTGATTTTTTTACTTCTTCTGTCTCACTGGTAGCAACAGCACCAGACAAATTTTGGCTAATGGCATTCCTTGGAGGATCCCATGCGCTGGCCGAGCCATTTTCAGCTATGCTCATCAATCCCAACTCCTGCTCACAGGCAGACTCACTGGTAGAAGTAAAGTCTGAAACAAATGACCATAAGGAAGAAAGCTCAGCAGCTGATGGACAGCCCGAGTAACAACTAATAGTCTGCCTTTTATGTGTTGAAGTTGAGGTAGAGCTGCCGTGTATCAACCAATCACAATTTTGACAAAGAGAGACCTTCTCTTCAAAACATCTAAAAAAAGCAGGTTGTGAATTACATCTTTCACATAAGAGGGTTCGTGAATGTCGCTTGGACAAGGCATTAGCAGAGTGGACATTTCGATCACATGATAAACATAAGCAAGCTGCATCTGATCGGCAGTACACTATGGACCTTTGATCTCCACAAAAATCACAAATGTAACCCATGTTTCAACTTACAGTCCACACTACAATCCAATTAATTCAAAATCCAATCAGATAGCGGATGACAAATCAGCTTCTTTGATGCAGCAGATTTTCACGTATTGGGATTTTACAACCTTCATAAAATAGAAGCCAGATAAAAGTTCAGTGTTTAAGCCACAAAAATCAAGATTATCAAACTGCAGTCCAATGAGATAAACGGAATATCTAGCAAAAATCTGAAATACTCTTATGAGACTTTTTTCAATACCATATAGTAAAAAGAACAGGGGAAAAAAGAAGAAGGAAAGATTGGGGTGCGAGATTCCGTAATAAAGTAAGCTTCTTCAAGCAATTTAACCAGAAAATATTGCTGCTTGCCACAAGAAAAAGGAAGACAGCTGCAAACTCCAAAGACAGAGAACTAGAATATTAACTATTAAAAAGAATTTTTTCTTACAAGAATAAACGCACTTTTCAAACGTTTACAACCTTTTGCTTTAGTTAAAGAAAAGAAAATCTCCAAGGAAATCCACACAGCCCAATGGAACATAACTACAAGCAACTATGAAAAGAGAAATGAAAAAAATAAAATTTCATTTGATGCATGAAAGTGAAAAAGGCAATTATATCCATAGAAAAAGGAAAAATCAAATGGAACTAAATTAATAAAAATACAAGAACACGCAAAAATAGCAAAAACAGAACAGAATTAAGGAACAACATGATTCACTAATAGCAACAAGAAAGAAAAAATCATAAGAAAAATAATAATAAATTCCACCAACGATCCATGACTAACTATCTTCATCTCAAAACTGATGACAGAACAGACACAGCCACACACACTCTCTCAGACACAGAGGAATACAAAGAGAATCAGAGAGGACACAAGAAAATTACCAGGTGAGGAACAGGATCTGTAAAAGAGCTTTTCTTAATCATACATAAAATATTGAAACCAAAAAAAAAAAAAAAGTACAAGAAGAAACCCTAGAGGTAAGAGATTTCTGGAATCTGTCTCTTCTTCTTCGTCTCACCAATGCACAAAATGGATTTTTTTTTTATAAAAAAAAAAAAAAGAAGAAAAATAATTAAAAATGAAAGATATCCAAGCGAGAGAGAGAGAAATAGATAGATATTGGGTGGGTGTGCATATAAGAATTAAGAAATGTGATGTAAGCTGATAAAAAAAAAAAGTGCACAAAAGAGAAAGAAAAAGGGCAACTTTGTGGGTGGGGAAAGTGGGGGCCTTTTCTTTTTCATTCATTAGTGTCAGGCAGGCATCCTTTTCCTTTTCTATATTAAATAAATGCTTTCCATTTTTTTATTATTTTTTTTAACTAGAAAAAAAAAAAAAACTCCACCAGAATTATATAATAAAAAATAATTATTTTTTTACACCCATCAATCACAATAAAAGCAAAATTATATCTATTATATAAAAAATAATTTAAACTCAAAATCTCATCCCTCTTAATCAAATACTTTTGTTTTTTCTTATTTTTCTTTTCTAAGAGACTGTGTGCTATGTTGTCAAAACTTAAAAACTGCTGCTAAAAATAATATATTTTATAAATTTGTGTTTGGCTACTCTCAAACGTGGGCAATTCACTGCCTAATTGGCTAATTCCCACTTTGCCACGCCACACCTGTCCTGCCCAGCTCCTACGACTTTGCATTTATACTTCTCCATAACTGTTTTTCTAAAATTTTTAAAACTGAAAATTACTTCATTATTTATTTTTTAATATTATTGTAATTAGAATATTATCTATTAGTTTAGAGCAATTCTAAAGTGCACCCAGTGTATGGTACACCGGGTGTCTTAAAAATATTGGATTATAAATTTTTAATCTCATCCATTGAAAATGAATGGTTGAGATTAAAAATTAATGATCCAACAGTCATAAATTATCAAGTGTAATTTATACCGAGTACACCACAGAAACTCTCGTTAATTTATTAGTCGAGATAATAAATAATATTAAGAAGGGTACCCTTAAAAAGGTTTTTTTTTTTTTTGGCCTTTCTTGCAATTTTACTTTGGGAGATTTGATGCTTGACGGGCATCAAAAGGAAAGTGTGTTTGTTTTTTCTTCAAACTCTGGAAAGCTTCTTCGTGTGGGCGAGGCAACTCTTCCTCCAGCTGCTCTGCTTCATTTCTCAATAAAATAAAACAAAATTGTTTTCTTACCTAGGATCCTTTTACTGTACGTTGATAAGTACGCACTTCATTTGAATCTTTTATAAATTTGCAATTTCAATTGTTAAACGAATATCTTATATTCTAAGTCGTTGATTAAACCTAGCATATCCGATACACCATGTTCATAGATTGAGCCTTTTACATATTGTTAACTCCATTCCAACATTTTTTTTTGTAGCTTTTCGTGTAAACATGGCGTCATTATAATCTACCACATAGGACTTGATCGCTTGTGTTTTCCTGTATAAACACGGTACAAAATAATTCCTAGCAAAAAGTCATATTTTTCATTCTATAAAAATTGATAAAAGGCATAAGACACTTTGTGTTTTTGTTGGTTTTTATTATGTTCTCTCTTAAAATAGGTTTATATTGTTTTTTGCAATTAAAAAATATGTATATTCCCATGTCATGTTAGTATTCAATATGACAATAACGTTAATATTATATGATAATATATCAATATTAAAGAGTGAAAAATTATATATTTCTAAAATATAATAGGACAATATAGGTAAAAAATTGAATTAAAAAATAATTTGGATAAAAAAATATTTTAGGTGACGAAATTATAAAAATGAACAAATATAAAAGATTGAGTATAACTTAACTCTTTATTTAAAAAAAACACAATTCTTAAAAATTCATTTAATTACATAAGTAAATAAATTAGGAAAAAAAATTTTTAATTTAATTTCAGTATGCAGTTATTTAAAATTTTTATTAGATATGCTCTCAATTAGTCCGAGATAATTTTCATACTAAAAATAAACATAATTAGTTAGAAAATGATAATATAATAGTGGGAAGCATGGGAATTGCCAATATGGTTACAATCATTGCAGGAAGAGTGAGCAGACGTGGGGAGAAAATGGATGGAAACAGATGGCAGTTGCAAGAAGAGAGTATAGGTGATGTGTATACCCGAGAAAGTAGGGGCATGGAACCATCTAAAGAAGAACTATTTCTTCAGATAAGGCATTTGCACGTAACCAAACCTAGCCAGCCACAAAGAAAAGACATGTGAGATCCAACCCCACAAAAAGTTCTTCACTTTTTTTCTTTTTTTTTTATTCTATTTCTCCATATTGCCCTTCTTTTACTCAACAATTTACACTTCACTCCCTCCTGCTGTCCTGCAACCATTCTCATGTGGGTTCAAACTGCACCCAAAAAAAAAAAAAAAAACATAGACAAAACAAAAATGGTTGACTTGACCATTTCCAACGACCTTTTTGGCAAAACCTAATATTTCATTCAACCCATTGCCCTGCGTTTGGATTGACTCATTCTAAGAGCAGTGAGGGATATGCACCATGAGCTCCGGTATATGAATCTCCTTATTTATGAGAGAAAGAGATTGTGAATGTGTTATCACAATAATCTTTCAATTTAGTTATAAATTCCAAATTTTCATTCAGAATATACAATTATTTCAAAACTCTTTTGGCACTGCTCAAAATTGAATGGTTGATCCACATGTGACACATACCAAGTGGTCCTGATATTTAAATTCTTAACACTGTAATGTGACAGAAACCAAACCATCAACTTTCTTATTTAATCAAAATATGCTGCATGCCAGGTAACCATTGCAATTCTAGTCTTCCTTTCCCACCATCTTCTGCCAATATCTTCAATATTAATGCTTTTGTGAGTTCAATTTTATTTACAGTCATAGTTAAAATCACAAAATTTCTATTTTTTTTTTCTAAAAAGCACATAACATTATTTTTATTTTACTAAAATTGGTTTTGGAACAATTTTGAAATATAGATAATTAGAATATAACGTAACACCTTACGTCTGAAATTGATTTTAGTAAAATCAAATCTTTCTTGTCTAGTAACTTCAGCGGCCACCAAAAGGAATATCACACAGTAACAGAACATAAAGAAAGTTATCAGCTCAAAGAAACATCAAATAGATAGATAATCTTGCAACCGTAACAAAACAATTGCAGAGAAGCTTTTGATTTGCCATAACTTGCCACATTTATATTGAGTTGGTGACTACAATAATTGACAGCAACCACTGAGTTCTAAGAACTTCAATTCGGATCTCAGCAGCACAAGTCCCCAAAACCATTAATCTCCAGAATGGATGAGCTAGATTGTGGCCCATCTCCAGCAAGCAACGCATTTAATTCGTCACTCATCAGTTACTGCAGTGGAATTACTATTACTGGTAAGGTGACATTAGCTACTGAACATTTGAACTCTTGTCATGGTCTATGGGAGTTCCAACCAGCGCCACCGCCTTTGATCATCAACAGCAACCGAAAATCCTCCTCTTTGCTCGCTGATGGGAACGCTTACGCCGCATCTCATGACGCCGCCGATTCTTCCGCTCTCGGCTTTGATCTCGAAAGCTGCCGTTCGCACCACCACTGATAAATTCAGTGGCACTTTCAATGTGTAAGCTCTAGTTCCTAAGCTTTTATTTGCTCGAATTGTGATCTTTTACTCCACTCCACCCCACCAATTTCAATTTTTTGAAATATTGGGATAAGCATGGATATTGAGGCTTTTTTTTTTTTTTGGATGATACAACAGAGCAAGGACAAATCATGGGATTTAGCTGATTAATTTTAATAATTTTTAGAGTTTACGATGGTAGCGAGTATTGGAATGCTGGGTAAGGTTGTGATAGATTCCCCTGTCCGATGTATTTAATCTGGCTACTGGCTTCCCGAAAATTGTTGCTGTCGGTAGCTTGTTATGTGTGCCTGTTGACCTGAGCCAGGTAACAACCATGTAAGAAGTGCTTGAGAATACTGGTAAGGGATTTAGCTTTCATGAGAACTGCGTGCCCACAAAGCAAAGATGGTACTTTGCAGGGAGGAAAAAATGAAACCATTTCTTACATTGGAGATGAGTCAGACACAGGAACACTGGTACACACAGATGGATTGCAGGTGTTGCTTGTAAAACCAAAAACATCATTCGGCATGGTCTCTTAATCTAAGTGCAAGTAATATTCCTGAAAAAATAGACTAAACAGACTAATGTACCATTTTGAAGAGAAAATATATGTAAGAAAATAATAAAAAACTGAGCTAATGTACCTGATGTTAAGTTCTACAGAACCAACTGCACAGGTGACAACCTACAGAGTAAGTAGGAATCGTTCTTCCAAATGGAATCTTTCAAGTATGTAGAATGAAATGTACAACAATAAAAGGGGTTGAACCCATGAATGCAAAATGATTTGACAGAAATTCTGATGGCAATGACAATAGCCATATGATCTGTATAGTGACTGCGAAATGCATATGATGAGCTTCATTCTATCTTCCACGCGTAAAGAAAAAGGCAGAATTCAGGCGTTGGTGAATTGCTTCTCGTCGAAAAATACTTGCTACCATCACTGGTATCGCTATTGGCTCCTTGAGGGCTGCCGTCTTTATCATCTTCAGAATCCGGTGCCCCTGGCTTAAATATGAACAATCCATGACTTGTTCCAGGGGTGTTAAACAACCAGTCATGGACATCCCAGAGAACTTGCACAGGTTGTTTATTAATCATCACAGTCTGGTTCCCTCTGAATTTCCACTGCAAGTTCTTAACATGAATCACTACAATTCCGTCTATGCTAATCCACATTTCGGGGTCTTTAGGCCCTGTTGTCGAGCTCTCCACAACGATGTCATGCTCTTGCTTCCTCTCGTCAAACTTCGCTCTGGTTGCGAAGGATTTCTTGGCAAATACATTTTCCTTCTTGTGAAATAGGATAGGATCAACAAGAGCTGGTCTTGCTTTAGTCCTCTTATAAGCCTTCTTCTTCTGATCCCCCAACAACAACACAACCTCTCCTTCGGAAACTAAAGCAACATAATACTCACCGCACGGCTCAGGGCTACCGGAGAATCTAGCCGCACGAAGATCCCAATGAATATCCACTTGGCTGCCTTCGAGATCGAAGGATTTGCTACCTTTTTTGCTCCAGAAAAGCCAGGGCTTAAGGTCAATTTTGCAACTGTAGAAAATACTGCCACCCTCAGGATTATTGAAAATGAGATTAAGAGAGTGATTCATCATGTTCTTGCACCACAAAACCGTCACATTACACCAATATCCTGAGATATGAGTCTGGTAGATACCGGTAACCGTGCTCTGCGGTGTTCTACTATTCAGGGGATCTTCTGTTATTTTTTCTGCGTACTGTGTGATGGATTGAGCTCCCACCGACAGGGCTCTCAGTGGATGTGGGATAGACATTGACATTTATGTTTACCTATATTAACAAACTATTTCCGAATATCATATGTAAGTTAATAGCAACTCACCTATGATATCTTCAATCTTTTGATCTGGTTTTTCTATATAAGCCTAATTTATCATAACAACAGCAGCAGCAACTTACATGTTATCTCCACCAATTAATGGAATTTGCCTGACAATCAATTTGTCAACGATGAAGAACTTCAAATGCCTGTATTTCGGCTGTGTTGATGGTTGATACACTCTTGAAAGCCGCAGCGGAAACAGAAAAGAACTGCAGGAAAAGGGTTGAAAAATGATAATCTGTTTCTCCTTTGATTTGTTTGTTTGAAGAAAGAGGAAGGTATGGAAGAAGATTTTCTGTTTCTTTGAAGAAAGAGGATGGTGAAGAATGGGAGATGGAGAAAATGTCTCCATTTAGAGGCTGTAATGGGAAGGGTGAGACGAAACAAAAGGGGTGAAGTAACTGCCTTTCTTTTAATTCACTTTTGCTATATACATTTTGCTTATTTAATTATCCTCCATTTGTAGAAAATTATTTGAATTTGACTCTACTTAATCATAGGGGATTGACTTATCTAAGTATAATTAACATTTAAATTCTTTCAACACTCAGCACTAAAAGAACATTCATAAATTTTTTGACACAATTTTAATCCGTGATTATATTTCACGTCCATTTCTAATTACAAGCAAGACGTTGTTGATTAAAAAAAAAAATAATAATAATAATAAAGCATTGGCTAAACCTCTTTTCTTTTATAAATTATAAATTAAAATATTTTCCACCTATTTTATTCTACATCTCCCAAACAATGGAAAAATGCAATGTCTCAGAAGTTTCTTCTCTTTCAAAACATTGGCTAGGTGAATAGCTTTCAATGGGAATATGATGAGAAAACACACATGCTAATAGAGTTATAAACAGGTGAGTTGGATTTTGCAGAGGCAAGCAGACCACTGTAATAGGGAACAAGGTGGATGTTTGACAGCCAACTCCTTAAAATCACCTTTTCCAAGGCAATGGGAAAACTTGAAGCTTAAACTGTGGTGTTCATAGGAAATATAGATGAGCAGTTTACACAAAAGACTGAATAAGATTAGATAGTTACTGAAATACATGCAGAAAAAAAGATAAACCAATATCCCTAATTGAATAATGATTAGCAGTTACTTAATTTATTTAGATTAAGTAAATATTTTGAGAATGCTACTATAAATACTATTTTATCAACATCAAAACTTCAAATTATACTAGATTTATAATATCCATAATCAAATACAAGAAGATCAACAATAATTCAAGAACAAAAGTTTAAAGTTAATATATTATGCTTTTTTAGTTTCATATAATTGACATGAATAGAAACATGGAATGTAATATGAATGGTTAATTATCAAATAACATGATTAAAAATATTTTTTATGATGATATAATGATTACGCAGTTGTATATGGCCGTTTTGCAATGAACAATAAACATAAATATGTAATTTAATAATTTCTTGATTCAATGTTGACTAATATAATATTTTTAATAAATATAAGATTATAATATTAGTGAAGTAAGACAGAAATAAAACAAATAATGTGTTGTAATTATATTAAATATTTTAATGCCAAATATTATATATTGTATTCATATGTTATAAGAATGTTATATTCGGTTATCTTTATGGTATATGATACTAATTCATGCACATCTCACACAACAATTGGGATATGCTACATCATGCATGTTATATATATATAATACATGCAGGTTATATGAGTATTATGTAATTCTAAATTCTACACAAATTTTAATTTTTTTAATAATAAAATCAAATTAATTTAATATCATAGCTACTCCGATCAAATTGGTGCCGAAAATGTTGTTATTCTTGACGTAAAACTCCACATGCGTGACCGGATAAGCGATAGGAATCTTGAAATGCTCATTCTAGTAGAGAAGAAGATATAAAAAAATAAAATTAGGTGATTTGAGTATTTGTATAGTAGAGAAGAAGAATAATAAATTTTAGAAAATGGAAATAAAAACTATTATAGAAATAAGTGGGTTGGGCATGATTTTAAAAATTAGAGATTTATTTGTTTAATTTAATATTAGAAGTATAATGAGAATTTTAAAACCTACTAATGAATTTTTTAGTTAATGAAATTTATTAGATATATTATAGTAATTAGTATTAAAAAAATAATATTTTGTATAATTATTTCAATATAGATTTTACAACTAAGCCCAATACAGGCCCAGTTCAATGTTTTTCTTCAAGGTCTAAATGTTATATAGGGCCACAAGTTGGGTTTCAGTTTCTCTATCTCTATTTGTTGAGCTACAAGTGTTATTTTATTTACAAAAATACATCCAATAATTTTTCTTTCATTTTTAACAAATCCCTTTTCAATTTTGTTAAATCTAAAATATTTTGCGATTCACTATCCTCCTCACAAATTCTCTCCGACTTCTCTGGCACAGGCGATTCTCTCGGTCATCTTCAGAGCTTGAAGCAAAATAGCGCAGCTCAAGAACATAGGCAGCGATGGATCTCATTGAAACAAAGTGAAGTGGTAGATCTGATGATTGTAATGCCGTTCTATACGGAGACTAGAATCAATATCTAGTACATGATCTGAGAGGCTCACTCTCAGTAGAGACTGCAGATTGAGTTCCAAAATCATGGAGCCTCAACTGTACAGTTCTCTTTATCTATTGCTATTTTCTGTCAACTTCGTATTTTAAGTTTCAAAGAGAATTCAATCTATCCGCCCTAGTCAATCTCAAGTCCCTCTTCTAAATTTTCAGCGATGAAGTCGCCATTTCTCGATCGCTGATTTTGCTTTCCACCGACAAATAACAAACACCACGAAGCAAAGACAAATTAATTACAAGAAACAGTTTGCAGAGATCGGATAAGATGAGAAAAAGAAAATAAGAAGATGAAATCTTACCTAATTTTGATATTAAGCTGAGATTTCAAAGGAGTATAATACGCTCGAATTTAATTAGAGCCACAACTACTGAAGCTCTGAAATTAGTGTGAAGAAAGACAGGAAAAGGATGAATTGTAACAATTAGATCAGACGGTTGAATTGATTTGATTTTGTCTTTTATTCTACTAGTTTAATTTGGAAATAGTTATGATTTGTTGAAAAAATTATAATGAAATAGTTTTTGAATTTATCGGATGAAATATACAAAAGTATTTTCAATATATTTTTAAAAAATTTTTAAAATAGGCTGAGAAATTTTTAAATATTCTAAAAATATTTTCAATATATTTTTAAATATTCTAAAAATATTTTTAAAATTTTTAAAAAAATTTCGAGGATTTTGTAAGATATATCTTAGATATTCCTAAAATATATTTAAAATATTCTCAAAGAATTTCAAAAATATTTTTAAGGCATACCAAAAAATTTATAAGAATTATGAAGTTATACCAAACTAAGGTATTACTAAGAGTACCAAATTAAGATATATTCAAACTATATCGAAAATATTATATTTTTTTTAGTATATTTTAGAGTGAATTTTTGATTTTTTATATTTTTGTAATGTTTTTTAATTGCCCCTAATAGTTTTGAAATTTTTTTTAAGGGAAAGTAATATTGTAATATTTTAGATTTTTTGTTGTTGATATTTTTGAAAAAATTCCTTGATTATTCTAAAAAAGAAAAATAAATCCGTTGATTTAATAATCAACGATTTAATTTTTTTTATTTAAAATTTCATAAATAAACCTCATTAATTTAAGCAACCCCAATTCATGCAACCAGCCTGGCACATGTATAATTAAGCAGCTGGCCAATTTCGATATTCTAAAACGGCAAGAAAACTTTCCATTACATTTGAATGAGAGAGAGATAAACCTAATGAAAGAAAATGAAGCAAACCCTCACTAGAAATTCATATGTGCTTCTAATTACTGCCGTTGCTTCCATTATCGTTGTAGTTCTAACGAAGGATTCGTTTGGTCTTTCTTGGTTTTATTTCCCATCACAATGGCTGTGGTCTACCAACACTGGCTTTTCTTCTTCTTCTTCAAGACCCACCACGGTAATTCCATCATTCTCTCTCTCGATCTTTTTTTTTTAATTATTTTTTATGGGTTCTAATTAACGTGTAGGCTTACTAGAGCAGGATGAAGAGAAAGTTGATATGAAAATGGAGAGGGTTGAAGCAGTTCTTGCCGTGGCTAGAGCTTTGCTAAGAGAAGCTATGCTAGACCACAACTGCACAGCAACACTTCACCGTGATTTTGATTATCTTCCTCGAGGTGAAATTTATAGGAATCCTTGTGCCTTCCACAGGTACGTACTCTACTTTCTGCTCTTATGTGCTTGCATTTCACAGACTAATTATACATATATATATATATATATATATTTCAGTTTCAAAATCAATATTTTGTCAAGTTTATGGAATATGAGCATATTCTGAAATTAATACTTGTCTACAGATTTTTAACCATTATTAAAAATATTGATTGTTCTCTCCGTAGTTCAAACGTTACCCTTCTAATTCACGTTCAGTTCTCGAAATGGGAAAAAAAAAAAAAGAAAAAGAAAATTTCCTTTAATTAATTTCATATCTATTTTCTTCTTCATTAGAAATTTCGAATTATTTTAAAATTTAAAAAGGAATGCGTAAATCTAAATTAATAAGAATGATTTAAAAAAAAAAATTACTCAATTGAATTGGCCAAAAAGATTGCCTCAGTTAAATTGAACTTACGTATTCTTCTCCAATTGGTTTGTTCAGCAGTGTCAGATTCTTTTACCATACATAGTGATAGTACTCTTCATGTAGCTGTTGAATACTAATATAATATCTACAGACAAAACTGCGTTAATTTATGAATTCAAGGAGAAATACACGGGTCTGGAATCTTCCACTCTTTATTGTTTTTCGAATCCGCCCCGACATCTACACATACTACGCAGATTAACTATATATCGATTCACGATTCAATCGGTTCTAACCTAATTTTCCTTTTTTTTTTTATTAATAATTAAAGACAATAACAATAATAAAATGCCACATAAGTAAACTGGATATTACTCTATTTATATGACAATCAATTACTAACTTGATACGTACAAAATTAGGTCAAATGTATAAATTTGCCCCTAAAGTATATCCAAAAAAATAAGTTAGCTCATAAAGTATGATTCAGTATAATTATACTCGTAAACTATGAAATCAATCCAATTAAACCTCTTAAGTTTGCAACCGTTACCCGCCGTTAACTTCTGCCGTTGAGTGAACTCGGTTATCACGTAGAACAATTATATTGCGACACGTGTCATAAAAATTTATAAACCAAAAATATAAATTTGACCCTAAAGTATATCCAAAAGAATAAATTAATTTCTAAAGTATGTGATCGATCTAATTATACCCTTAAACTATGAAATTGATCTAATTGAATCCCTCAAAATTTATCTTTATCCACCCACCGTTAACCCATGCGTTGAGTGAACGGTTGCCACGTGAACTAATCATAATTCAACACATGTCATGAAAATTTTTTTGTTCATCCATTAATACGACGTCGTTTGAAGTAATTTTTCTGTTATTAACAATCCAATAATTAAGTTATAACTATGAAAATTTGTAAAGAATAACAATAGAGCAACCATCTTGTCCTATTAAGTATAAACATAGATAATTTTAAAAAAAAAAAAAGTGTACTTGAAACAATTAAAATTTATGAATACCAAAAAACAAGAAAGAAGGGGAGTATAAATTTATAGGCTTTAAAGAACTTACAAAGAACAATTGGATATTCAGACTGACAAATTTGAAGTTAAATTTACTTGAAAAGAAAAAATTAGAAAGAATTGAAAGACTATATAATTAAAAGAATTGTAATAGAATGAGCTCAATAGATGTGACTGAGATGGATTAGCTTATATTTGAACAGATAAATCTTGAGGGGTTCAAAAAAGAAGAGATAGATTAGCTTATATTTGAACAGATAAATCTTGAGGGGTTCAATTGGACTGATTTCATAGTTTATGGATATAATTAGACTGATTGCATATTTTAGGGGTAAATTTGTACATTTGGCTTATAAATTTTCATAATACGTATTGCAATATAATTTGTCAATGTGGCAATCGAGTTCACTTAATGGCAGGGATTAACGGTGGATAATAGCTGCAGACTTGATGAGTTTAATTAGACCAATTTCATAGTTTAGAGGTATAATCGTATTGAATAGTTAACTTCTTTTATGTATACTTTTTGGCCTTAAAAATTATATACGTACTAGATTTTATTTCATTAATTCCTAGAGTCAGATTAAGAAAGATTAACCGATTCAACTGCTCATTGTTTTCCCTATAAGTCCACTTTTTTATCCAATCAGACCGGGTCGGTGTTTGGTTTATTGGTCATATGATCAGTTCCATTAAAATGTAATGCATAATCTTGCTGCCCTGAGTGTTAAAATCTGTATGTTATTGATTTTAATTTTGAATATAATTGGGTACAGGAGTTACCTGTTAATGGAGAAATTGTTTAAAATCTTTGTATATGAAGAAGGAGAGCCCCCTTTATTTCACTATGGGACTTGCAAGAACATATACTCAATGGAAGGAGTGTTCCTCAGCTTAATGGAAACTGATACCAAGTTCAGGACTTGGAATCCTGATGAAGCTCAGGTTTTCTTTCTTCCATTCAGTGTTGTAATGATCATTCAGCACCTCTTTCATCCAATCATTCGCGACAAAGCTGTTCTTGAACGAACCGTCGTTGATTATGTTGGCATTATCTCTCATAAATATACTTACTGGAACACAAGCCATGGAGCTGATCACTTCATGCTTTCCTGCCATGATTGGGTAAATACGTTTAAATCCAACTCCTTCGTTTCTTTCTGTTAGTTACATTGGAGGTATCAGTGTCTGAAAAATTTGATTTGCTCTTTTACCTTGGTTACAGGGACCTCGGGCAACCTGGTACCAGCGTCAGCTCTACTTCAATTCTATCAGAGTTCTGTGCAATGCGAATACATCTGAATATTTCAATCCAAGGAAAGATGCATCATTTCCTGAAATCAATCTAATAACAGGGGAAATTGCAGGCCTGACCGGTGGATTGCCACCTTCTAACAGAACAATCCTGGCGTTTTTTGCTGGCAAAATGCACGGAAAACTAAGACCTACCCTTTTTCAACATTGGAAGGATAAGGACAAAGATGTAGTGGTTTACGAAGCACTTCCAGAGGGAATTTCATATCAGGAAATGATGCAGAGGAGCAAGTATTGCATTTGCCCAAGTGGGCATGAAGTTGCCAGTCCAAGAATTGCTGAAGCAATTTATGCAGAATGTATTCCAGTTCTAATTTCACAGAATTATGTATTACCTTTCAGTGATGTGCTTAATTGGGAGGCGTTCTCCATTCAGGTATCGGTTCCAGATATACCAAACCTGAAGAACATTTTAATGGGAATACCTGAAGATCAACATTTAAGAATGCAAGAAAGAGTGAAACAAGTGCAACGACATTTCCTGATAAATAATCCTCCTCAGAGATATGATGTCTTCCATATGATAATTCATTCAATTTGGCTTCGAAGGTTGAATGTGCAAATTCTTCATTGATTCTGTAGTACACAAACTCAAACAAACTTTTTTTTATATATAAAATTAAAATAAAGGGTTGAGGTCTATATGTAGACTAATTATGAATTAATTAATATAGCTTAGCAAAATATGTAGAATCTTATCTTCCTATTATATATATGATTAAGATTCTCTTTAGTTGTTTTCTTTTTTCCATCTATCTAGTAATCTACATTCATGAATCACAGGTTTTAAAGATTCTCTATATACTCATGACTCGAACTCAATTTTTGGTTAAAAGAGAAATGACTTTTATCATTTCATCTTACTTATTAAAGATTGTTTTAAATTCATTTAAACTTGACGGAATGCAGAAAGAGAAAGCATAATATATGGATGAATTCCGAATTCTTTCAAGGGAAGTAAATAAAAAATATTGAATAATTATATTCTTTTTGATATTTTTACGAGATACATACTTTTGACGTTATAGCTTGCCGGCGACGGCATCTAAAGCTTTGGACTTTGAAATGTAATGATTTTAATTTGTAGCCAAATGGTCTTCCATTTCCCTTTCGGTTCGCCGGTGAATGGGATCTAGCCCTCTTGGAAATGACAAGGTTTTTTTCCCTTTCTTGCAAGTTGCAAGCCGGGTTTACATCCATTGTCTCATAAAAAATTGCAGGATTTCAAATTCTCCAATGAAAATGTTTCCCAATCTAATTTGAAAAAAAAAATAAAAAGAAAAAACTAAGTTGGAAACTCATAAATAAACTGAAATATAGATTCAACATTTTATTAGAAGTTTATTACGTAAATATTAAATGAAGAATTTTTATTTTTGTCAAAACCCCCATAGATTAAGTTAAATATGTAAATGAACTTAGCAATTGATTACAGCTTTATTAAAATTCCCATATTATGGGTATCTAATTTGGTCCGTGTAGCATTTTTGGTATATTTAAATTTCTATTTTCTTTTATTAAGGGTTCAAATTTAATTTTCATTATTTTTTTTTTAATCTTTTGGCGTTACAACAGAGGGTTTGTTGAATTCTAACTCAAATCAATATTTTCATCTACCGCCAAATTATATTACTTACGGGTGCAAAATTTCATTTTAAATGTATATATAATTATCCAAATGAAATTAAAATATAAACTTTTAATTTTTTTTCCGTAAAATTCGGGGAATATGAATAAATAGCTGGACCGTGCATCTCAAATAGATTGACACATTTAGCGGTCTCATAGTATTTCTGAAGTCCAAAACCATAAAAGAAAGAAAAAAATACAAGGAAAATCCAACTACGAAAATTCTAGAAAAAAGCTAGCTAAAAGGAAAATTAGCGACACCTGAAAAATCCTGACAAATAGCATTAGAACAAAACTAGGAGCTGAATCCCACTGTTTAAAAAACTAGGAGCTTAATTTTCTGTATTTTTTTTTAAAAATATTTGATAATTATTGTGAGATGATGTAATATATAATATGTCAGCTTTGTGGAAGTCATAAAGTCAGAGAAGTAAACTTGAAGTAAAGGTTGGAGGGAACGGATTAATGGGTCTAGAAAAGAAAAAAATATCCTCTGGTTACAAGAAATTGAGAATAATTTCTGTATGCAGCAAGGAATAACTAGAAAGAAAGCAATGGATCGAACACTATCCTTATTCACATGCAATTAGATCCACGGAGTGGCGCTATAGAAAAGAACTAATTTGAAAGAAGCCATATTGCAAATTTAAAGATGAGGCTTCCTAACAAGCCAGTACTCCCGTCTTCTTCTTCTTCTTCTTCTTCGGTTCTGATAATTGCTATTCCTTTGATTTTGATATCAGCATTTATATTTGCACTTATTCCTGAAAGCTCTTCCTGGTCTTCATTGCCTTCTGCATCAACATGGAGACCTGGTTTTTTTGCTTCTTACCCTTCATCTTCTCTTAGTTACACCACCTTCAACAATGGGTCCTCTTTGGTTGATTCGATTTCCGCAGAGATGAATGATTTAGTAAGAATTCCACCAGGGTTTCATTTGAACCAATGCTCTAGCTAGTTTATTTGTCTCTTCTTTCACCTGAATACAAATTTCTTTTTTGTTTTTTTGTTGGTTAGAAGAATACAAATTCTTCAATTGCACAGGAAAACGAGCAAGAATCTGAAAAACCTGTGGAAAAGTATAGTAGGCTAGAGAAAATTGAAGCAAGTTTAGCTAGAGCGAGGTCTTCCATAAGAGAAGCAGCTCGAGTCAGGAACCTAACATCGGTCCATGAAGATGCTGACTATGTGCCTCAAGGTCCTATCTATAGAAATGCCAATGCCTTTCACAGGTGCTTGTCAATTATCACAATCTACTCTTATAATTACTACTCAAGTGAATATTGAAAATAAATTAGATAAATTTCAGGAGTTATTTGGAGATGGAGAAGCTGTTCAAGATATATGTGTATGAAGAAGGGGAGCCTCCAATCTTTCATAGTGGACCATGCAAAAGTATATATTCAACAGAGGGGAGATTCATTCATGAAATGGAGAAGGGAAAATTTTACAGGACAAGAGACCCAGAAGAGGCAGTGGCATATTTTCTACCATTTAGCGTGGTGATGATGGTGCAGTATCTGTATGTGCCTGGCGCCCATGAGATTCATGCCATTGGACGTACTCTTGTCGATTACATCAATCTCATTTCCTCTAAATATCCTTTCTGGAATACAAGCCTTGGTGCTGATCATTTCATGCTCTCTTGCCATGATTGGGTAAGCAATTACATCATTCTTTTCTTTCTTTTTCTTTTTTTTTTTCCATTTTTTTCTCCAAGCTATGAGAAATTTGCCATTTATTCGTCACCTTAATTATTGCAACATAGGAGAAATTATAAACAAAATTTAATCATAAATTTTCAGCTACAAAAAAGAAAAGGAAAAAGATGGATCTACTTTTTCAAGTCAAACCCAACATATAAGTTACGCTCTAACTATTACTAAAACAGATTTTTAGTCTAGTCTCCGGTCAATTTTCCTCGAGAGTGATTCTCAAGAAAATGTCTGACGATATATGCAAGTAATGATTTCAATTAGAAGAATTTGGAATATATTAAAAACTAATTGAAAATGGAGCGAAATAGCCCACAAAATTAGAAATTCAAGAAAAATTCCCCGAAAAATAATGAAAATCAATGATCTATATATATTGCATCATCATTTTCAGAACTTTGGTTAATTGAAATGGGTAATTTTTTATATGTACAGGGGCCAAAAGCATCTTCTTATGTTCCACAATTATTCAATAACTCCATAAGAGTTCTATGCAATGCTAACACATCCGAAGGATTCAATCCTTCTAAGGATGCTTCATTCCCAGAGATTCATCTAAGAACGGGGGAAATTACAGGAATTCTCGGCGGTCCCTCTCCTTCCCGGCGACCGGTACTTGCTTTCTTCGCGGGGCGGCTACATGGTGACATCAGGCAAATATTGTTAGACCAATGGAAAAATAAAGACCAAGATGTCCAAGTTTATGACCAACTACCTTCTGGTAAGTCATATGAATCTATGTTAAGAAAAAGTAGGTTTTGTCTATGCCCTAGTGGGTATGAAGTGGCAAGTCCAAGAATTGTGGAAGCTATATATACGGAATGTGTTCCTGTTTTGATTTCGGACAGTTATGTTCCACCTTTTAGTGATGTGCTTAATTGGAAGGCATTTTCAGTGCAAGTAGAAGTTGGAGATATAGCCAAAATTAAGGAGATACTGATGGGTATATCCCAAAGGCAATATTTGAGAATGCAAAGGAGAGTAAAGCAAGTTCAAAGGCATTTTGTTATCAATGGGCCTCCTAGGAGATTTGATGTGTTTCATATGACTATTCATTCTATTTGGCTGAGGAGATTGAATATTCAAATTCATTAAAGTCGTGATTGATGGATAAAGCATCAAATTCTGTGCCTTTTTTCCCCTTAGTTAAATTGCACAAATGCTATTGAGGGTATATTTATTTTGAATTATTGCTAATGTACAGGCAAAGACAAAAAAAAAAAAAAAAAAGTGCCTTCTTTGTAAGATTTTGCACTGATTAGACAATTGATTAAAAATAATTCAAACTTGTTTTTTTTTTTTTTTTTTTTACATTTTGCATACAGTGGGTATTGAATTTTTATGGCATATCACGTTTATCATGACTATTTTATAATAGGTGTACAAATTAAATTAATCCCAATCGGTAATTCAAACTTTTATTTTAATGCAAATTAAACCTTTAATTGCTTGAGTTTTTTTTAGAACTGTGAGATTATGAAAATGAAAAATCTAATTAATTATTTCATCCGATCTGTAATTATTATCATTTTTAGAAAATCTCAAATTCCATTTATCTATTGTTTTTATATTATCAATGAAAATAAAATATGCTCTTAAACTCATCAATTCAAAGTTAAATAATATAAAATAATAAAATATTGGATGATGAAACTTTGGTAGCTTTTAAAATAATAAAATATTGGGTGGTTTAATTTACAGGAGAAGAAATGCATCTCTGCAGTCTGCAAGATCCTTAATTTGATTAAGATTATTTTTATCATATGTTATTTTTAATTTTTTAACACAATTTTTTTTAAAAATTTGGAAGGAGGCAAAGCCCCGATCGAGGCACATGCCTCTGGTTTAATACAAAAAATTTAACATTAATGCGTAATCGAAATTTCAAAACTTTAATCATTAAAGGTGTATTTATTTACAGAAAACTACTCCAATTTTTTAAAAAAATTTTAAAATGAAAATAGAAAATTTAACATAGTATTTATTTGGCATATTTTCAACAAAAAAAAAAATCATTAAAAAAATGTTTTTAATGTTTTCAAAATTATAAAAAAAATGTAAAATTTTATAATTTTCTTGATTTTCACACGCCCTAAAACTGGAGTAATTGCATAAATGGTATCTAATATTATCACTTTATTACAATTTGGTATTAAATTTTTTAATTATTACAAATTGATATTAAATGTTTTATAAATATTGCAATTTGGTATCAATTTTCAATTTCTAATATAGAAAAAATGATATGGTATGACACGTCTTTTTATTATCACGTCAGATTTATCATCTCATATAAATACTTAAAACGGCGATGATTAAATATATTATTTTTCTTTTTGTAATTTTTTATGTAATTTAATTTTTGGAAACATCGTCATTTCAATGTATTTTTATAGAGGAATAAATCTGACATTAATAATAGAATGACATGTTATACTATCTTTTCGATACCAAAATTTGAAGATTAGTACTAAACTGCAGTATTTATGAAAGTTTAATACAAATTTATAGTAATTAAAAAATTTGATACCAAATTGTAATTTAGTGACAAAATTTAATAGTACAATTATGTCCCTAAAGCTCTATGTCCTAGGAATAGTAGTATATACATTGCAGCTCTGATTTTTATTCTTGAAAAAAATAATGATTCTCAATTGAAAAAATTGCTATTTATATATGTGTAAAATTTTATGTTCTAGAGTTTACATATATCCATAATCGTTGGTATAAATAAAATTGAGAAGAATTTTGTATTGAAAAAAATCAACAATAATTGGTTAGGTATCCATTTTTGTATTCTTTAGAATTAGGAAAATACAATTTTATATTCAATCTAAGAATCGCTAATAAATTTACGGTCAATAGTTAATAGTTTCAATTTATCCTTAATTTTGATTTTTGTGATTGAAAATTCACTTTTCATTTCAAAAGAACGCATAACAAATTAAATTAAAATAGGAATTGAAAAAAATGGAAGTCATTTATATATATATATATAAAAAGAACTCTTCTAAAATAATTAGTGATTTGTTATAATACACTAATATTTATCTGAAATTTAAAAAAATATATTATTTATTTTCTCTATTTTATTTTTGTTAAATTATATAGTACTTCTATTAAATTTTATATATTTAGCATAAAAAAAATATTCTATTTTGCTTATAGATATATTTTTATAATATGTTAAATTTTAAGGAGTATAAATATAATATATTAAATTTACAATAATGTAATAAATTTTTAGAGTGTAAATAATATATTTTTTAAATTTAAAAATTATATTGAGTAAATAATATATTTTTTAAATTTCAATAATATTAATATATTAGGACAAATTCCCTTAGCTAAATAATAATTTTTTCTTCTCGATTTTGACAATATGAGAATCACAATTTATCAAAAGCTGACATATATAGTCCTGTCAATTATTATTATTATTTGGACGGTGGCAACCTCTTCTTCAAATTCATGTTTTATATTGTTTCTTGAAAAAAAAAAATTATTTTTAATTTTCTTGAATTTAAAAAAATATTGTTAGTAAAAAATAGATAAATTAATATTTTTTTACAAAATTATATTTAAAAAAAATTTTAAATAAAATAATTAAACAAAATAATTTTAAATATATATATTTTTTTATTTCAACATTAATTCCAAATACATCTGGATCTTTAATTAGAGTAAGGCTGATAAAAACCAAAAATATTACTCATAATACAAGTTGAATTTGTTCTTCTTCTTTTTTTGTCGATGAATTACGCAAACGGTATTTTAATTATGTAAATTGTAATAATTCAATATTTTAAAGATTATTTATAATATAAAAGTATAATTATATAAATTGTAACAACTCAATACCTCAAAACTTATTTGTAACACAAAAATACCTCAACTTTTATTTTGTAACTAAATACTATTTATATCTTCAGCTATTAAAGTTCGTTTAATATTGTGTTTGAAAAAAATACTTTTCGGAAAGGAATTTTGTATTTTAAACTTTTTTAAATTTTGAATATTGTTTTTGGCAGATATAGATAAATAAATATTTTTTCCAAAAGCATATTTGAAAAAGATAATGCATAAAAAATTAAAAAATTAGTTAATTAAATTATAAAATTTAAAATTTGTTTTTGAAACACTTAATAGTATTTTCAAATACCTTTTTAGTTTATGTAACAGAAGTATATGACAAAAATATTTAAATAAATTTTAATAAAAATAAAATTAGTTATTTCAACTTTTTATTAAAATTTATTTAACGTGGATATTTCATATTAAATTTATGTTAGGAAAATCATCAGTTACAGACGAATGTACTATTTAGTTATAAAATAAAAGTTAAAATATGTATGTGTTACAAATAATTTTTAATGAAATACTTTTATTATATAATTAGTCTGCCGAATCTAAATTTACCATCTTCTCTCGGATCCAAATCAATGACGGCTTTAATTAGAACCACTATTTCTCCTGTCTTCATTTTCGTGGACCTTCACTTGCTCTGTATTATTTTGTGCAACAGTCGCTACTCGCTACTTTCTTTCTTATTTCCGTGTGGGGTTCTTTCAAAATTAAAAATGAAGGAAAAAAAAAAAAAAGAAAGATATATCCTTTTCATTTTTATAAGTAGGGAGGACATGGCTCATACTTAATTACCACTTCCAAATCAAACTAACTTCATCATTTCTTTCTACCCTCTCTTCTTCCTGCTTCAAAGTTCAAAACCATCACTGTTCTATTCTCTCAGGCTTCATAACAAACACAATGAAGGTATGAAATCTATTCTAATGAAAAAACATAATTTTCTTGTTTCTGCTAAAATTCGAACTGGGTTTTTGTTTTTGATTTTTTTTTTTTATTAATTGCAGCAAAAGATTGTGATCAAGGTTTCTCTTAATGGGCAAAAATCCCGTTCTAAGGCCTTGAAGATTGCCGTCGGCGTTTCAGGTAATTAAACAAGAGTGAAACGAATCAAATTTAACTGGGAATTGAGAATTTCAGTTCATTTTCTTGATGGGTTTGTGTTCATTTTTTGAAAAACAGGTGTTGAATCAGCTGGTTTAAGAGGCAATGATAAGAACCAGATAGAGGCAGTAGGAGATGGAGTTGATACAGTAGAGCTAGTAACTTTACTAAGAAAGAACGTTGGGCATGCAGAGCTAGTGAGCGTGAGCGCAGTAGGAGAGAAGAAAGAAGAGAAAAAGGAAGAAAAGAAAGAAGAAAAAGTGCAACCCATAGTGTGCCCTTATTATGGACATGTAGGTGTGCCTCAAGTAATTGCAGTTCATGACCCCTACCATTATCCTGATCCTTACTCTTGCTCCATCATGTAATAAAAAGAAAACAGAGTACCCAACAACATCAGAATTCAGAAACAGGGGTTTTGGTTATAATTAATCAGTTGGCATCACCTGAGTTTGCAGAACAAATATTATGGAAATTCACTCGGGGAGCTAAGAGAATCATATAATTGCAAATGACCCTTTTGTTTCTGATTATGGTTGTTAAAATATCTTGTTTGTAGTAATTTAATAATGTAAACTATCCAAAAGCTTATTCTGAATAATATTATGGACTGATAAAATTTTCTTTTCTTTTTTGAAAAGAAAAAAAAAATTCGACAAATCCGTAATTTGCATTGTTAATTATACACAAGAAACAAGCGAATCTAAACCTTTCATGCGATGAACTACCAACATACAGCGAAATTTATTTTAATTTGAATTGAGTAGGTCTACATCTCGTCAAAATTATAAATTTTAAAATTTTTTAATTTTACCAAAACATGTAATTAAATATTGCATGACATGAAAATATACTTTTCATATTAATCTTGAGTTTTTATTCATAACTCTTATCAAAATATATTTTGTTAACTTTTATGGACAAAATCCATTTTGAAAAAATCATCCCATGATTTAAAGAACAAAATGGAAAAATAAAAGGATTAAGACAAACCTTTTATTACTGAAATCACCAAGGAACAAACCAAGCAAAAAAACCAAAAACTTTAGTTGCGTTGATGAAATTTCTTTGCTAGTCCTAGATGTATGATTACAAATTTTCTCTTTCGGGTAAATTTATAAGCTACTAACACTTTAAAAATTTTTTCTCAATATTTTCTTTCAATACTCATACCATATGAGAAAAAAAAAATTTTAAGAACAAAAACGATTTTTTTGCTCGAGAGAAAGCTGAGAAACCAGAAGAAGAAGGATTGAAAAGATTAAGAGAAGATTATTAAGAGGATTAAAGAAAAGGGAGACAGAAAAATGGCCAAAGGGCCATCCGAAATTTTTTAACCTCATTAATGCAGTTTGTTGGGCAGATAAAAAATCTGATTTTTTTTTTTAATTTTGATTTATGATATAATTATAGTGCAATAATTATATAACTAATTTTTAACTATCACCATTAATCATAGAATCAATTTTCTCTTCTATTATAGTGGTAATTACTTTAATATAC
>CATIWF010159704.1:0-12010 GCA_949630135.1 Balakata baccata
TTTGCAAACTCAATTGGGTAAACTTGATTATCAAAAGTTGTCCTTTCAAATTGTATTTATAGACAGGACAATTTTTTTTTTCTTTTCTTTTTTTCATTGGCACTGACACTTTGCCTATTGGCAAAACAATTTTTGTTTTTCTTTCTTTAATTGGCAGTTGTCACAATCTCAAGTTTTTCGTTCATTAGTTTTTCTATTTTTTTGCAAGGACAATGCCTTAATCTTTATAATTATGAAAGTGGATTTTGTTGGCACCATTCCTCTTATTTATGTAGAAATATTTTGATTACTATTGGTCCATATTTTGTAGAAGTATTAAACATAATATATAATATAATATGGGCTGCTTTTAATATTAATAGCAGTTGGGTGATTTTTTTGAGCAATTGAAAATTGTATTATTTTCTGTTTGAACATGCTTATGATATTAATCATTTATTATATATATATATATATATATATATACTTGTCTTAATGACTTGATTTACAAATAGACAATAGTGAATGTTTATGTACTTACCTATCGTAAGTCTAAACATTTCATTTGAAAATCATCTTCAAATCTGTGTGCACAATTATTTTATCTTGTTGATAATTAATTTTTTTGTTGTATATTTTGGTATTTTTCTTCAAAAATTTTTAGATATTTTGAATAGTGTAATCTTATTCACCCTCTCGATGATAGATTAGAGTATTTGATTATAACATCTAATTGGTTATTCTTACATACACTTAAAATCTTGAACTTCTAACATAATATGTGTAGAACAATTAGCATGACATTGAATTTACATATGTATTGATATTGCTATATCACGATCATATTATGAAGCTAAAGGCTGATCAATTAGTGTGATTTTGGATTAACATGCATAATGATATTGCTCTTGTTTTAGCTTTTAGCAGTCCAAGTTTGACTCTGCTTGTTGTTGCCATAATGAAATTAAATGGAACTAAATACAAATAGTGGCATGAGGTTCTAATCATGAATTTGACAATGATGAAGCTTGATTTGTATTTGAGGGTTGAACAACCTCCTTAACTTACATCTAAGAGTGTTGTTGATCAAAGGAGATTTTATAAAGAGTGGGATCATTCTAATAATTGTTTGCTATTTATAAGACATCATATGGAAGACTCTATTGGAGATTGCATCCCAGAGGATGTTAAAGCTAAAGATTATCTTGATGCAATTTAGAAGAAATTCACCAAATTTAGAAAAAATGAGACAAATGAGCTTTTAAATCTCTTGCACTCCATTTGTTATGATGGTGTAAGTGGAATAAGAAATCATGTACCGGCTCTTTCTTCTTATTATCAAAAATTGAAAAACATAGGCAAGGATTTAGGTGAAGATTATCTAGTTTGGTAAACTATGAGGTCTCTTCCTTCCCAGTTTGACTCTATCAAATCATCTTATAATGCTTTAAAGGAGTCTTGGACTCTTTGATGAGATGACTGTAATATTGGCAAAGGAAAAGCATGATAGGAAAAGTGTCAAGCCTCAGCCTTTTGACTACTCAATATAAAAAGGGTCAGAAAACAAAATTTTTTCCTAAGAATGAAAGTGGGATCAAACCTAATAACAAGAAAGCCACACCTAGGAAGAAAGGTCCTCAGAATCAGAATGCTACATAGAGTCAGAATTCTCTGCTTCTGCTTCTAATGCAATAAAAGTTGTATCTTTCAAAGGAACTTGCTTGCATTGTCACAAATATGGGCATAAGTTAGTAGATTGTTATATGCACAAGGCTAAGATGGAAAAGCAAGGTAAGCATGTTGTATTGGTTTGTTTTGAGTCTAATATGGCTGAAATACCTTCAAATTCTTATTGGTTAGACTATGATTCACATTACTACTCTACTGCAAGGGATGATAAATAAAAGGAAACCAACTGAGTCAAACTAGTATATCCTTATGGGTAATGGTACTAGGTTGAATGTTGTACATATAGGGACAATAATACTAAACATGGCTATTGGAAATCAATTAGAACTGCTAGTTGTTTTTGTACCCTCTTTTAGGCGAAACCTAATTTCCATTTTTGTGTTAGATAGGTTAGGTTATACTTTTGTTTTTTGTGATGGCAAAGTCACTATATGCCGTGACTCACTTTCGATTGGAAATGGTATACTGTGTGGAAACTTGTACATGCTTGAATTGCATCATAATCCTTTTGTTGAATTTTCTTATTCTACTATTTATATTAACAATGTTGTGGGTACCAAACGTGCTGGAGTCAATGAAATGTCTTCTTTATTATGTCATAGACAATTGGGTCACATTTCTAAACAAAGAATTAAAAGACTTGTGAAAGATGGTGTGCTTATGATCTTGATTTTAGTGATTATGAAGCTTGTATTGATTGCATGAAAGGTAAATTGACTACCAAGATTAGAGAAAATAGAATAGAAAGATCAAATGTTGTCAAATTTGATTCATACTGATATGTGTGGGCCTTTTACTCATATTGCTTTGAGAGGTTATAAGTATTTTATTACTTTCATTGATGATCATTCTCGATTTGGCCATATTGAGTTCATTCATGAAAAATATGATTCACTTAAAGCCTTTAAAATTTTTAAGGCAAAAGTGGAGCTTCAGAAAGGAAAGAAGATAAAGGTTGTGAGATCTAACAATGGTGGTGAGTATTATGGTAGGTACGATATGACTGGATATCGTCTTGGACCATTTGTTGATTACTTGATGGAATGCAGAATTAATGCACAATATACAATGTTAGGCACTCCCGAACAAAATGGAATTGTAGAAAGGAGGAGCTACACACTTATGGATATGGTTAGATCTATATTGATTCAGTCTTCCTTACCAGAATTTATATAGGGTGAAGCTATAAAGATTGCAGCATACATTTTGAATCAAGTGCCAAGTAAGTCTATGCCTAAAACACCTTATGAATTATGGTCAAGTAGAAGACCAAGCTTGTAATATTTTTGTGTATGGGGCTACAAAGTTGAATTGAGGCCATATAACCCATAAAGGAAGAAACTTGATCCTAAAATTATTAATGGCCTTTTTGTTGGCTATTGTATAGTGTCAAGAGGATTAAGATTTTATTGTCCTTCTCATACTACTAGAATAGTAAAGTCAAATCATGCTATTTGTTTTAAAGATGATAAGGATGTTGGCACAAGTTAGGGACTGCAAATATTCCATTAAGAGAAGAACGTGTAATCATTTTGAAGCATGTTGCACCAATAGTAATGAATGAACCTCTTGATATCAATAGGCCAGTTCCCACTTATGATGAACCTTCTAATCAGAATGAACCCACTCCAGCAAATATGGGTGACATTCCTCTACAGCATTCACAAAGCTCTCGACAGCTTGCAATATCAGATAATTTATTATGTGTTTGCAGGAACACAAGTATGACATATGTGAGGCCTCTAATCTAGTCACTTTTCAAGAAGCTTTGAACAGTCCAAAGTCATCACTTTGGATGGATGCAATGAATGATGAAATGAAATCCATGGCAAAGAATGGTGCATAGGATTTGGTTGAGTTACCATAAGGCTGTAAAGCCCTCGGATGCAAATAGGTATATAAAAACAAATGTGTTTAGGCTACATAAATCATATTAAGTCCATAATGGGATGAACTATCTTAATTTGTTTAGTTGGGCTCACTCTTCTCATGCATAAAACTAGCCCATTAAGTTTGTCACTACTTTTATTTTTATTTTTGTGGCTGCTAGTGTCTTTGTAAGAAGATGAGTGAGAGACACTTTTTTAGAGAAAGAAAACACTACAGCAAGAAAAAAGAGAGGAAGAAGGGTTGAGGCCATTTTTCTAGTGATCAATATCAAGTTTATGTTTCTTGATGGCTTCAATTCTAGGTATGAAAATTTTCTTTCTCATTTTTCAAACATCAATAATTATATTCTTAAGAATTAGAATCCTACTTGTTGGTTATTGACATGCATCACTTTAATTTAGTTTGCTTTGATTGTGCATGTCTTAGTTTTGCTCTTCTAATTCTCACATTCTAGACATAAGCTTCAAACAATTGGACCACTGTTCCTTGAGGCACCAAATGACTCCCTACTTTTATTCTTGAAAATATCAACAATGAAGGTAGAATTACACTCTAACAATAGTAGCTTCCAATTGTTTTCCAAAGCTTTTTGAATGGCATAAATCATAACATGTAATTCAGCTAAAAAAGCATATTTCACTCCTAGATGCAACACAAATGCTCATATCACCAAACCCTTTTTATTCTTGAAAAATCCTCCTGCACTTGAAATGCCTGGAGTTCCAAAAGCTGAGCCATCCATATTAGCTTTAATCCAATTTGAAGGGGGAGCATGCTATACAATGGAGTAAATTTTCGATCCATATGTCGGTCTTCCCTACAACCTTATTTTGCTTAAAATTGCTAATTATTCTATTAAGTTAAACACAGTTCCTTGCTTGTGATATTCATATTCTTTCACTAATTGCCAAAGTACTTGCAATGTTATGAAAATATTAATTGTATCTCTTTAAAAAATCACCTTATTTCGCGTATACCATATAAGCCAAATAGCATTAACTAGAGAAGATATCCAAAAGGATCTTAGTTGGGAGCTAAAGCTAACCCGAGAAACATATAGAATTAACCCCTTTAAACTACCATTCACATTTATGTTATGCTGGAAAAGTCTTGATACAGCTCGACATACTTCTCGTGTAAAACAATAAGACACAAAGATATGGTCCAATGATTCAATATCAAAATAACAAAGACAACAAGCTGAAACTTTGTTAATACCTCTTTTTCTCAGCACGTCATGGGTAGGCAAATAACCCTTGCAAGCTCGCCAAGTTAGCATAGATGTTGAAAGCAGTAAGGAACTCCTTCCAATAAAAACAACTGAACCTGTCTAGAGTTTGATATTCAATGCCCAGCAAATGTTTCATCATAGTTTTAACTGAATAATTACCATCAGTGGCATGTATCCAAATGCATGAGTCTTCCTCTTCATTCAAAGGTTGTTGCTTCTTGATTGTTGAATTGACTCTAGAATGGAGTTTGACAAGCACCACTGCCTATTAGTTAAAAAATTTAAGGCTACTGTTGTCAGGTTTGTTTGCAGTGTTGGCGGAATATTCAACTAATCTACTATTGTTGGTTTAATCCATTTGTCTAACCAAAAATTCAAGCTTGATTGCTAGCCGATGAACCACTGAATTGATTACTTCAACTCACAAAGTGAACTCCTTATCAAACTCTAAATGGTAGACGTAAATGGGGTAGATTTAGGGAGACCAACCTCATTTAAAAATCTTATCTTTAACAGTTGTAAAGAACAAGCTCTATTCAAAATAAGGGACCATGTCAGCTTACTTAGTAAAGCACAATTCATGTCTTCCAACTGCTTAACACCATAACCAGCCTTTTTCTTTGAAGTACAACAAAGCTTCCATGGAGCCATAATCAACTTTTTTACTTCCATATGTTCAGTCCACAAGAAAATTTGTATGCTCCTTTCCATTTGCTTTAAAAGACTTTTTGGCCATTTGTAAACCATTAAGAAATGTACGAAGGAACTCATCACTATTGAATTGTTTAGAGTTAACCGTCCTGCCATTAAAAGACAGCACCCTTCTTATGCTTTAATCTTACTCAAAATTTTGTTAGCAATAGGCTTAAGCCACTTTTGCTTTAGTGCACCTGCATACATTGGAACACTAAGATAATTAAAAGATAATGTCCCAGCTTTCATACCTACAATATGCTTTAATTGTTCTGTTCTCCTTGCCGAAATGGTTTTACCAAAATAAATATTGGATTTAGCACAATTGATCTTTTTTTACCTGACATAACACTATAAACATGAAATATATAAGCAATAATTTTAATATTTTTTATCGTTGCTTTTACAAAAATGAGAACATCATCTGCAAATAAAAAAGGAGATGGGAAAGAGACTCCCTTTGAGTAAACCATCGGCTCAAGTGCTCTTGTGCTGACTAGTTTGCTTAACCATCTCTTTAAAAAGTCTTCAGCAAGGCAAAAAAGAATTGGAGATAATGAATCTCCTTAACAAACTCCTTTCTAACAAGAAAAATAACCTTTAATATTACCATTAACCATGATGGATAGTCTAATTGAAAAACATATTCTCTAAAATCCAATCTTGAAATTCATAAAGAATCTAAAAGCTTATATACCATCCAGTATAAAGTTCCAATCTAGAGGATCAAATGCCTTTCTAATGTCAATTTCAAAGCCATATTCCTACAAAAACATCTTTTATCCAAAATATTGATTTCTTCTAAAGCCAATGCTATACAATACAAGATGTTCCGGTTTTTAATATATCCAAATTAGTTCAACGATATGATTCTAGCAGCAACAATAGATAGCCTGTAAGTAAGAATTTTTGTAATGACTTTGAAGCAAAAATTGCTCATAGTAATAGGCCTATATTGGTCCATTGATATTGCTTCTGACACTTTCGACAAATTGATCATGTAGCTGGAATTAAAACTTGTGGTTATTCAACCATGAATGAATAAGCTCGATCTATACCACTTTATACACATTTGCACAAACAATATCTCAAAAAGCACAATAAAAGCATCTTATGTATCTATTTGGACTTGGAGCACTATAAAGATCCATTTCATAGACTACTGCTTTTATCTTCTCCTCCGTCAGATAGTGGATAAGCTTCCAGTTCCATTCACCATTAAAGGAATAACACCTGATATTACTACAATATATGATCAAACAAACCTATCTACATGAAAATGGCTAGAATAATAATTAACATTATGTTGCTCAACTAAACTAAAGTCATTAGATATGTTGTCATAAATGCAAAGGTTTTAGTCTAGAATGCAATTAGTGGAAAAAATTAGTGTTATGCCCATGAAGTAGGGCCTAGAAGTTAATATAGTATACAAAGGATATTTTGAAAGAAATAAATAAAAAGAATTAAAGTTAAAAGGAAAAATAAAATATTATTGTATTTATAAAAATAAAAAAAAAAAGAAATAGCACGCCTGGGTTTTTAGCAGCATGCACAAGGGGAGTAAAAGGCTTCAGAGTTGCACACTCCAATATATATATTAACATGTAGTGTTCTTTTTGTCTCATATATTAAAGACCTAGCTGCCTCTCTCTGTGAAAAACACAAGCCGCCATCCATTCTCATTGTTCCATCTATTCTCCAATTTAAAAATATTTAGTAAGGTTTAATCAAAATTTAATTTGGTTCTTAGTATATTAAAATACATGTGTTCTTCATCCCTCTAACATTAAGTGTTTCTATCTCCATTTAGATTTTTATAACTAGGTCTATTCTTAAGGATATAAAACACTGAGATTTAATATGCTATTGATACCTCTATTCATAATCTTCGTTCTAGGCAAGGATACAGTTAGTGGAGATGACCGCCACGTTGAAAGAGATTTTTAAGACAAACTGTAAGGCTTCATAGACTAAGGTCTATACATATACTCATAGAGATTGAACTTTAATTATTCTGTGTAATTGGTGTTGATTATTGGGATACTATTGAATGATTATTATGAGAGAGAATAAAATTTAATTAATGAAATAAATGATTATTGTTGTTGTGATGATGAAGATATATTGTGGAATTATAAACATGAAATTTGAAGGATTAAATGGCTTAATGTATGTTAAAATTGTGACTGGAAATTATTAGGAAATCACTGGAAATCAATGACCACTGTGTAAATATGTAACGTAAAAGAGGGACCAAAATTGTAATTTTAAGAGGAGTAGATTGAACTCTTGGCAGCTGCACGGGCATGCCAATCAGCATGCCTACGTGCTAGCCAACCATACATTCCAGTAGCACATGTAGGCGTGTTGTTGTGTGCTGCAGCGCGCCAACACTTTACTATGGAATATGACTTAAAGTTTTGGTTAATTGTTGCTATAACTTTGCCTAATACATGAGTATTTAGATGCCTTTATTCATGTCAAACATGTAAATTGTGATGAATATGATTTTATGAGTATGAGATTATATGAAAGGTATGAAAATTATGATTTTTATGAGTATGAAAGCATGGAGAAATAATATGAATCACATGACGATAATTATGATGAAATGTTTGTTTGACATGAATAAAGGCATAAAAACTCTATTATGATAAAGACTTTTATACTTGATATATGATATATGATTTGATGAAAGTGGTTCAACATATGCATGCTTTACATGAATAATAGCTAACATGATATGTAAATTTGGACCTGATACGTGGATATATGAACATGTTTTAGGATGAATGCGATGATATATATGATATGGATCAAATGGTACGGATAAGGAAAATATAGAATGGATGAAGGAATACAAAAGGGATCTTATATGCCCATTACTAGTATTAGAACTAGCTATAGGATAGATGGCACGCCATTCAAGGTTATTGTTTAGTATTGTAGTTGTCATGCATTTTGGGCAAGGTGGTGGAAGCTTTGGAAAGTGCCCTTGACCCTCTAATTATCTTTTCTCTACATGCGTTGTAAGCAAGGTGATTGAAGCTATTGAAAGTACCCTTGACGTTGAATTTAACAAACATCTCTTAATCAAATTGATGGAAGCTTTAGAAAGTGCACCTATTCATAACCCATATCTGGTAGTCCGAGTACTGAGTAATTGGACGAGTAAAATATATTGGTAAAAATGCCTAGTAAGAATCAAAATATAAGAATGAATATGTGACGTGACTTCCATATGTCAGGTACACTTCCAGACTTATTGTTGTTGATGATTGCTATTATTACATGATGAAGGCATGAGGTATAGTTAAATGAACATGTAAATGGAATGTGTTAATTATATAAGCATGTGATATATGTGTCACTGAATTGTAAGACTTGTATTTTATGATATGCATAAAGGAATTTCTATGATTATATGTAACACTAAGCTTTTAGCAGCTTAGCGTGTGGGTTTTCTATAAGCAGGTTGGAGCCACTAGGTAGAGAATTTGACTTGAAGAGAAATACGAGCTCACTAGAGAAGTCAGAGTCATTTTGTGCATCTTTTATTTTTATTATTCATTAATTGGGTGGCAAGGCAGATTTTTAATAAAGGCTTATTGAATTTATTTTTATTTATTTAATTGATTTTTGGTTAAGATTATAATAAGCGAATAGGTTTAGCCTTAGAATCCAATAATTGGTTAATTGGATTTATTGGATGTGATACAATATTTCGTCTCTCTGATATAGATATATGAAATGTTTTGTATGATTAAAACGTTTAAGTTGACTAAGAGTTTAGATTTCTCTTATGCAGCGATGGCTGGATTGTTGCAGCATATTGCTAGAGCTGTTCTATAGCAGCAGGCTCCTGCACCTTCACTACCACTAGGTCTACCATTCATATCGATAGGCTTTGTAATTGTAAGCATGGGGCGACTATCTTCTTGGGGAAGAGGACAGGTGAGCATTGGCTTCAGTAGATTGAGCAGGTGTTTAAAGAGCTGCAGGTCCCTAAGGAGAATCATTCTAGATATATTGTCTCCTTACTGTAGGCTGACGCATATGACTGGTGGAAGATAGTCCTCATGAGGCTAGGAGTGATTGAGCCAGTCATGTGGGATTTCTTTCTAGAGTGGTTCAGAGACTGAGCAAAAGAAAAGGTTCATGAACCTCCAACAAGGTAAGATGTCAATGATGGAATATGCATGCGAGTTTACTCAAATGAGTAAATATGCTCCATAGCTTATAAGTAATAAAAAGGATATGTGCAAACGTTTTGATGATGACCTTAGTAGTGAGGTCAGTGATATAGTTTCATGCTTGCACCACAACAGTTTTGCTAACCTAGTTACTTCTGCCTGCACTATTGAGAAGAGGAAAGAAAAAGGATTAAGGAAGAGTTAGGACAGCAATTAGGTCCAGTGGCCTTTAATGGAGGTTCACAGAGGAGGGCTTAACCCTTCAGAACTACTTCAGCAAATTGTAGTACTTAGACCCAGACTGAAGAGAGAGTACCCCAGGTTGACACTTGTTGCCACTACCACCATGGCACGTGTAGAGTGATTACTAGAGCTTGTTTAAAGTATGGCGAGCAAGGCCACAAGAAGAAAGATTGTTCGATGAGGGGAAACAATGCTCCTACACATACTGTTATTTCAATTATAGCTCAGCCTAGACAACAGGCTATGGGATGTCATGCAAGTAGCACACAGACAGCTTCGGGGACTGCTAATAGGCCAGGACCCGACCGAGCTCTAAGTAGATTCTATACCATCAGTGCCATAGAAGATCTAAAGACCACATAGTACATAGCAGGTAAGATTTCTCCATGTAAAATGAATAACTGAACTTAAAGTAATTAAAAAGTAAATGTAATGAGACAATATTGTTAGTAACAAGTTCAATCAGTGGCTTATAACTATTAGATTTCGAGAACAAAATTTCTTTTAAGAGGGAGAGAAATGTAACACCCGCGAAGTAGGGGTCAGAAGTTAATATAGTAAGCAAAGAGTATTTTGGTTATTAAAAGAAAAGGAAAATATTATTATATTATTAAGAAAAACATCACCAAGGGTTTTTTAGCAGCACACGCATGGGGAGTAAAAGGCTTTAGAGTTGCACACTCCAGTATTACATTAACATGTAGTGTTCTTTTGTCTCATATATTAAAGACCTAGCCACCTCTCTCTCTGTGAAAAACACAAGTTGCCATCCATTCTCACTGTTCCATCTATTCTCTAGTTTATAATATTCAGCAAGATTTAATCAAGATTTAATTAGGTTCTTAGTATATTCAAAGACACATGTTTTTCATCAATCTAATAATAAGTGTTTCTATCTCCATTTAGATTTTTATAATTGGGTCTATTCTTAAAACACGAAGATTTAATCTACTATTGATACTTCTATTCATAATCTTTGTTCCAGGTGAGGATACTATTAGTGGAGATGACCACAACAATGAGTCAGATTTTAAAACGGATTTTGAGACTCCATAGACTAAGGTTTGTACATATACTCAAAGAGATTCGACTTTAATAGGAAAGTCGAGGATGTTACAATTCTCCCCTCCTTTTAAAAATTTCGTCTTTGAAATTTCATACCTGGGAACAAGTATGGATATTGTCTTTTCATATTCTCTTTTGTTTCCCATGTTGCCTCTTCTTGTGAGTGATTTCTCTATAACACTTTGACTAGAGGTATTTCTATATTTCTCAACTGTTTTGTCTTGTATCCGATGATTTCTACTGGTTCTTCTACATAACTCATGTCATTTGCAATCTCAATGGCTTGATCTTTGAGTACATGTGTAGGGTCTGATCTGTATCTTCTAAGCATACTAACAAGAAATACATTATGAATCTGAGCCATCTCCGATGGTAAAGCCAACCTATATGCCAATGGACCAACCTTTTCAAGAATTTCATAAGGTCCTATGTACCGTGGACTTAGTTTGCCCTTCTTGCTAAATCGGATTACTCCTTTCCATGGTGACACTCGAAGAAATACCTTTTGACCTACCTCATAATCCATTTCCCTTCTATGTTGATCAATATAGCTCTTCTGTCTATCTTGTGCTACCTTGAGTTTGCTTTTGACTGTCTTGATTTTGTCTACTGTACCCTGTACCATTTCTGGTCCTTCAATTGTTCGTGCACCTTCTTCATCCCAAATAATTGTGCTTCTGCACTTTCTACCATATAATGCTTCATATGGTGCCATCTGGATACTGATGTGATATTGATTGTTGTATGCAAACTCAATTAGTGCCACATATTCATCCCAAGATCCTTTGAACTCCATAACACATGCTTTGAGCATATCCTCTAATGTCTGTATAGTTCTCTCTAATTGACCATCTGTCTGTGGATGAAATGCAGAGCTAAAGTTCAATTTTGTTCCCAATGCATTTTGTAAACTCACCCAAAATCTTGAAGTAAATCGTGGATCTCTATCAGATACAATGGATAATGGAATGCCATGTAATCTGACTATTTCTTTGACATATAACTTTGCTAAATTCTCCAGTGT
>CATIWF010159725.1:0-79117 GCA_949630135.1 Balakata baccata
TTTACGTATTTCGAGTGTCGGGTTCATGTGTCGTGACCCATTTTGACACTCTTATCTTTGTCCAAATACTTAGATTAACAATATATCACTTTCTTAACAAATAAGATTTAACTAAGGAAAAATTATTATTTACCCCATGAAATTTGACATATTATACTAATACTCTCATAGAATTTAAAAATTATATTATTTACACCTTTTGTTTTATCTCTGTTAAACTATATTGTCTTTCTATTAAATTTTAAGATATTTATCGTTAGTTATAAATAATATTCTTCTTTATTAAAGAGAATACTAGTATAATATATCAAATTTCATAATACTACTAGTACATGTATACATATACATAATCAATGATATAGATAAATAATTGGAAAAATTATTATTTACCAATAATAATTTAACATAATACACTAGTACCTCTTAAACTTTGAAAAATATAGATTTTTCCTTTATAGTTTGACATAATACACTACTACCTCTTGAGATTTAAAAATTATATTGTTTACTCTTAAATTTTTGATGTACTAGACTAATATATTCCTAAGCAAAAGATAATATTTTTTTTACTAGTATTATATTTTTTTTTTCAAATCTAAGAGATTATTAGTATTATATGTCAAACTATAGAAAATAAATCATATATTTTTCAAAACTTAAAAAATTACTAATGAATTATGCCTAACTACATCGGTAAGGGTAAATAGCATCTTTCCCATAGATAATCTCCCACCAAAGTTATAAATTTTTATATAATTTAAATTTAAACAGTGATTAAGGGCAGTATTAAACATTGTGATGTAACAGAAACGTGGGAAAATTAACGTTAACCTCTGTCTCTACAGTTCCCACCAACTGATCCACTTTCAAAAACTCTCTTTCGCTAACTTTGCTCTATTTTTCTTAACCGCTCCACCTTCTTTAATCACTTCCCCTCTTAATAAAAACTCTGAAAACGCATACCCGCATTTAAATTTCTCATTTTTTTCTAAGATTACTTACTACCCGTTTTTCCTTCTCCTCCATTTTCAATTTCCTCTGAAATGGATAAAGATTCAGATGGTAACAAATCCCAGTTGGTCTTGGAAATTTGCTCTTTTTTTACCCTCTCCATTTCTTGTTCTCATAGGCGTAATAAATCACATTTTATCGACTGGTATCACCTTCTTGAAGTATGTTCTTGATCTCAATTAAATTTTCTAGCTTTTCTTGTTTATGGGTACATTTTTATATTCAGAAATATGTTTCCTTTATGCTTGTTACAGGTTGAAGAAGATGCAGAAATAGATTTTATTCGAAAGCGTTATCGAAAACTTGGTAGGCCTTTGTTGATGGGTTTGCTTTGCTTTTAAAATTTTCTATATATATGCTTTTCTTGAATGTTTAGTAAGAAAGACTGTCTGTTTCTTGGTGCAGCTTTGCAGCTTCATCCAGATAAAAATAAGCATCCCCAGGCTGAGATTGCCTTCAAGCTTGTCTTAGAGGTTAGACATTCTTTTTCCATTTACTGGTTTTCGGTTTGTTCTGAATTAATCATTGCATAATTATTTTCAAAATTAGGGTTACTGAAATTTACTTTTTATTGCACTAAATCACAAAATTTTTTTAGTCACAAAGAAATCATTAACTATATTTTTGTTTCATTACAGCCACTCCAAGCAAATTTCCAGTGACACATTAGCTAATACGTTAAATTTACAGTGATATATCAGCTTCCACGTCAGATTTTTGGTAATATATTAGTTGTTACGTCAGTTTTACGATTACCTAAAATAGAAAATTAGCCGAAAGTTATTTTAATAAAATGAAAATACAGTTTAATGACTTTCCGGTAATCATCCATCAAATTAGCCCTCAAAATTATGTAGTGATTGGCATTAATTGTTGCTGAAACCGAGTGAACCAGCTCGATCGGCGGGCAGACTCCAGAACCTGACTTAATTGTATATCAAGAATTATGAACGCATGAAAAGTTAAAATGGTAGGTGAAGAAGGCCTGTAAAAGAAGCATGGAAAGTTAAAATGATCATGAAAATGGAGTGCATTATTGAACTGAGTGAATCGTTTATACTGCATGTACTATTTAGGCTTCCCTCACGTGATAGGACCATAAATATGGAATGCAGCATTTAATTTGACGGTATAAATCATTTTCGGACAGTTAAATTACACCAACGGTATCTGCATGTTAGGTATGCATGCATTCATTTGCTGTACTACACTAACTTTGTAGCCAAATACAGATGGGTATCTGCTGCACTTCTCTTTACTGTTGTTTTCTTGCTTTTCTCAGTTGCATTCTTACTTGCAGGCTTATTTATGTCTGTCTGACAGAGTAAAGAGACAAGCCTTTAATTTGGAGAGATGGAAAAACTTCTGCACTTCGTGTAATAGAATTCCGTACGAGTACGGTAATTCTACGAGCAATTCTGATGTACTGAAACACCGGCACAATCTCGCAGACTGTTCGAGGTCATGCCGAATTCTGCAAAGCCAGAAAGACATCAAAGAGAGATTCAAAGAGGAAGCCAAAGTGATGAAGAAGTGTTTGAAGGCTAATGCCGCATTAAGGAGCGAATCACCACTGTTTAACCCATCTGAACACATATATCACAGCAACAGTCGCTGCAGGTCCAAAAGAGAGTCCCCAGTTTTTGATCCATCCGATTATCTACTTGAAGGCTACCCTCATATCAGAAACAGAATATACAAGAAGCCTGAGGAGGTTTGGCACTCACAGAGGCAAAATCCATCAAATTATGGCCAAGGGAATGCAAGATACGATTCTCCAATTTTTGACAACAGAACAGTTAGAGGAATGTTTAAGACCAAATCTGCTTGTGTCAGTTCATAAAGCAGAATTTCGTGACTAAATAGATCTCAAATGCTTTTGTAACTTGATAACTAGGAAAGTATTAAACCCTTATATAGAAAAACCTAGTTACACTGAGAACTATGGATTGATAGCGTAAAATTTTAACAAAATTGGATGATCTCACTTATGCAGTTTATCAGATCCATTCAACTTGACACCAAATGTTGCTTTAAGAACTCTGCTCTCTCTAATTTACATTAAGTTTCTAGATGACTTGAGCTGCTAGTATTCCGTGAGACCTGGGATCCACCACATGATATGCAGTCTCTTTGATGAAAGATAATGCGGCAGATCTACAAGCTACTTATCCTTCTTTTCTGGGATGCTTGTTTTCAGATATTTTGAGAACACCACTATCTATCAATGGCTGCAGCTCTTCATTAACAAGTTCAGATAATTTGGGTTCTGAAGATTCCACAAATGCACATATTACCTTTGAACTGCAGGATATGAGCAACGAGGTCCATATCATATATCAAATTTACTTTTTCGATAGATTTATCATATTGAAAAGCAAATATAGGCTAACCTGTGTCCTTGGGCCCACACCCCACTGTTTCCTTTCAAAGCTTTCATCCACAAAGTGGTGGCAAAGGGTGAACTATCCAAAATTAATTTTCTTATGGTTCTACTAGAGTGGAAATTTTCGAGGACATGCTCCTCTTCTGATTCCTTGGATTTAGGCGCTGCTGCAAGAGAAGCTATGGCTTCATGCAAGGTGTTCAACTTGTCATCCAATGTTGGGTGGAGAATGCCACCATGACCCCCTCTTGCAACCTATACTTATAAATCCAAGATAAGAGTTATATAGATTAAGACAGTTAACTTACGGAGCTACATGATGCAAGAAGTAAAAGTTCAACAGAAGCCCAAAACAAGAAAATGACAAGTTAGTTATTATAATAGAATTTTAGAGAAGAAAAACAAAATCAAATTTCCTTTTAAATATATTCTGACACTAAACATCAGGAAAGTTAACAGATACAACTTTTCTACAAAGAAATATCCACAGGAAGCAAATTGAATTACCTCATATAAGACTTCTTTGCCAAAATTTGATCGGAGCAACTCACCTGCATTCTCTATACATATGTCAATGATACACTGCAAGACACAATAGCCATTGCCAATTGATTTAAACTTCTTGGGAAACATGTGCATGTACATATAAAAAATTCATGATAAAGTAAATGGAAAGACGAGTGAGTGCCAAAAAGATTAGGGAGGGAGGGAAAAAAAAAGAAGAGGGTGAGAGAGAGCAAATAAAGAACTTAACAAACCTCAGCAAGGCCACTGCTGATCAGCAACTCCTGCCTTCTTAATGATGGATCTTTTTTTCCACCCTCAATGAATTGAACATTCTCTGAACTTGTACTTTCATTCCCCCCAGTCACTGTAACTTTGGCCCCGTTGTCCTCCTGGTCACTAGATTCTTTATCCTCAGCAGACTTTAGATTCAACTGTACATCCAATTCACTCTGATAATCGCATGATAAATAGAGCAATTCTCAATATAGTTTCTGGTACAGGTAACAACTGTTATAAGGAACAACAAATTGATTCTCATTACCTTGGCACTGAGAGAGGGAATCGATAAACTGAAAGCAGCCTTATCATCAGGACTGAAATAGCGTGAACAATTTGGATGAAGGAGTTGCAGTAATGGGTGCCTTCCATTCTAAAATTTAGATATAGTGCAAAGAAATGCTCAGGAAAAAGATTTCAACATAAAGAGCAGGTCAAAAGTAAATAAACATGGAGAAGAAAATCCCATCTAGCTAATATCATAAGCGTTTGATAAAAGAATATTAAATAAACAATCAAATGATCCTTGCTAATATATTTGTCAAAATCTTCGCAGGGCGTGCCCGCGGGGTATAACTTTTTAAGTAGTCATAAGCTGGAAAATATTATGTTGCAAAATTAATTCAGCATATAGTGTCCCATATTTTAATTCGTAAAATGTCTTTAATCTCATAACCATGCAATGTAAGACCTTTTCTCCTCAAATTTGTTCACAACATGACTTATAAAACGAAGGAAAAGTAAAACCTTGTCCAAAACAAGCTCCTTCAAAATTGTTTGAAGCTCACGAATGATTATCTGCAATCAGAAGAGTATGATAAGAAGCTACTCTCAAGGGAAATATTCAAGTATATCAGCAGAACCTTTTGCTCTGAGTATCACTATAAGAATTAACCTTTGTTATCAGTTTTGTGTCATCAACAGTTGAAACAACACAGGCAAGTACCTGGATAGCAAATATCCAGTGATATATGTAAGAATCTCAGAAAAATAAGACTTGATTATGATATCATAAATGAACCTGAAGAGAATGCTATTTGGCAGAAAATTCAAGATAATAGGTTAATGTTTCTTTCAGATATTCAACTAGCAAAATTCCTTAAACAACTTGGAGCATGTCCCCAGATTCCCATTGCATCCCAAAGAAAATGAAAAAAGAACTTTGTTTACATCTACAAAAATATGATAGGTACATCGAAGTGGGGAAATTCTACCAAGTTATAGAATCTACTTAGCGAACTAATGAGGTAGATTGTTTATGCATTTAATAAAATTGCAAAAAATGTCAGAACTTTTCAATTTCAAAGACAATTAAGAATGTAAATTTATTCCATCAAGAAGCATAACAATCAGACTTGGAGAAAAAGGGTGGAATCATTACCAAGCCTCCATATTGATCATGAGCTATCTTGCCTATATGGCCTTTCATCCCTTTCACAATCTTCTTTCTTTCCTAGATATTAGAGAAAATAAAAAGAATAAATAGCAATTCACAATCAACATAATTAAAAACACTGCTTTGAATATGGTTACATGAATAATCAACTAGGTTTCTCTATATCCATAGATACTAAAGATCAGGCCACCAGCAACAGACCTTAGCATTCCCATGTTTAACACAGAGCATCCCAATTCTCGATCCATCCCTTGTATGGATCATTCGAACAAGAAGCGGACCTGACAGTTGCTGAATTACTTCTGCTGCAGCAGACTATAAGAAAAGTGATACTTAAAAAGGCAAGCAAAATTGTACAAGAAATCCAGTGCTTCAGGAAAGAACATGCTCTTGACATTTTCTAAAGATTCAATGTGCAAGTAAAATGTCAAGCTCACCTTATCAGCTATGCTGAAATACTCCATTAGCACCCTATGGATGATAGAGTGGTCAACAATTCCCTTCTCGAGAATTGGTTGAATCACAGAAGTCATGTGTCGTAAGACAGAAGCCTTATTTAGGTTCAATTTTGAGATCACATCAAGCAATCTGAAACACAATTAAATATCAGGAAACAACTGTAAGCATCGACTGAAACAGCTGCTGATTGCTATGTAACAAATCAATATAACAAGTCAACAAGTATTACAAATGGTCTTGTCACAGTTACCTGCTCTCTTTCATCAATGCGAGGTCCTTGAACAACTGAAGCTCAGTAGAATATAACTCCATAAGAAGCTCCTGTTTTTGAGTTGCATTTCCAAGTTGGTATGCATGCTCAATCACTTCAAGAAAGAAAGGGGAAAATTTAGCATTTGCATTAGCAAGCCAATGAAACATGAGAGAAAATATACTTGCTACCATATGAACTCTACCAATAGCAATAACAAAATCAACATCGTACTAATTTCAATACTTGGTCTAATAGACAACAGATTCAAGCTCACCCTATAGGGGATCGCCCCTAATTTAAATCCCCAATTCCAATTAATATAAAATCTAAAAGAAAGTCCAATTACTAAAGAATCTGAAAAGAAGTCCTCAAAACCACACTTGCCCACCCCACATGGGAAGCAAAAACAGACAAGCATCAACTGAACATCAAGGTGAGTAGCTCAGAAATGCCTGAAAATTCTCACTTGAGAATACGACTTTTATGAAAAAAAAAATGAGTCATAACACTTTTGAAAAAATTCCACACATCAAGTTCATCAGACAAAAACAATGGAAACCAAAAACAGCACCAAAGCAAACATACCAACAGATCCAACCATGTGTCGGAGAAGAGAAGCTACATGCCCTCGCAGGTTAGAGATAAACTCTGCAAGCTGTTTTTTAGAAGCTGCAAACAGTGCAAGCAGCAAGTTTAGGTGACAAATAATGAAAAGGTCTACTTCCAAGACCTAGACAGACATAATGAATATGGTCTTTCAAGTTTCTCTTCTCAATGCAAAACATACCATTATCCAGCATTTTGTTCACCAGATGAACTGCATAAGTGTTGCATGCAAAATTAAGAAAATGTGGCTTAAGCTCCTCAAATACAGAATCCCTTTCAGCTTGTGAACAATACTTGACACAGGTCTGATTCAAGAGATACAGAGTAAATGAGAGTCAATGGCTGCCAGACATAAGAGGTAATTTAAGAAGGTGCACGAGTTGGGTGGAGAGAAGCCAAACATCACCTGCAAAACGCGAGAAGAAACATGGGAGCTGACAATTTCTGGAACCTTCCCCTTCATCTTTTGTAAAGCTTCACTGATTAACCTTAAGATAATTAACAATCAGAAAACTCAATCTGTTAGACAGAGAGAAACAACAAAGAAGGGGAGAGGCCAAACCCAAAAAACTTGAAAAGGGAATTATATTTAGAAACTTAAAAATACTTGCAAACATACATGGATCTTTCTTCTTTGGCAATATCACGCTGCCTCATTTTCTCCCACAGAGATGCAAGCTCCTACTCAAAACAAGAATAAACTCGCATCAACCAACTGTTACCAAAATCAAACTTATAGGGAACATTAACAACTCCTCTATTTTAGCGTACTGTTGAACCAACCCAATTGAAATGTGTTTTGACAGCAATAGGAAAAGCTTTTTCTTTGAGAGGGGAAAATGTAAGAACAAAAAGAACGCATACCTGCTCCAGAGTGTAGTGCCGCTTTCTTCTTTTCTTCCTGGCTTCCGCCGATTCCTACAATAAAATGCAAAATAATCAGTTAAGGAAAAACCGTATATGCAATCAGAATTCAATTTCAAACCACGCGATAATAATGAATGCACTAGAAAAAAAAAAAAAAAAGGAAAATTCAATTTCAATCAAACCTTAGCACGAAGTCGACGCTCTCGTTTAGCTTCGGGTGTATCATTCTTCTTTTTAGCCGATTCGGATTCATTCACCTTTTGCGGTTTCTTAAGCGGCTTCAAAGGTTTCTTCAATTTCCCCTTCTCGGGATTTGAGTTAATAATCTTCGGCTTTTTGGAAGCCGAACTTTCTCCGTCAGCCTTGGCATCTGTACTTCGTTTCCTCTTCGTTTTGATGCTCTCCTGTTTCTTAGCCGCCATTGGAGCATAGAGAGCAGAGTTCGAGCTTGTTGTCTCTATTTTCGGTAGTTCTTGGGGTTTTTTCTGAGGGTTTTGGTTCTGGTGAGAACTAAAGAGGTAACGGCAGGGATTGTTATATTATTGGAATTGGACCTCGGACCTCGGCCATGTACCAAATATGAACATGCGTCCGTGGTTTTTAAAAACTGGGTAATTTACACGTTCCATCCGCAAAGTTTTTTTCAATTATACTAGTGAATACATAGTATTTTCAATTTCGTTTTTTATATTTTTTTATTAATTTTATATTTTTTAATATTAAATTTTATTATATATTTAATACATTTTTTATTTAATTAAAATAAAAAATAATCATTTTTTATATTTTAAACATAAATTAATAATTTATTAACTACTATTAATTTTTATATATATATTCATTTATTTTTACTTATTGATTAATTAACTTAATTAGCAAAAATATGTAAAATTGAATTTAATTAATTTAATTACCAAAATAAATTTTGAACAAATCTTAATTTTTAAAAAATTGTATTTAATTAACTTAATTAATATTATTTACTTTGATAAATCTTAAGTAGATCTTTAGTAATTTTTAGTGGAGATATTGACTTGATGTAGGATAAATTTTGAGTAAATTTTAGATAAATTTTGGGTAAATTTTATATAATTTTAACTATGATTAATTTTGTTGTAAATATTAGATAAATTTTGTTGTAAATATTTGAATAAACATTAAGTAAATTTTTAATAAATCATTTATAACTTCAATTTTCATTAATTTTGTGGCAAACTTTAGTAAATTTCGGGTAAATCTTCGATAAATTTTAAGTAACTCTTGGGTAAATCTTGAGTAAATTTTATGTAACTTTAATTTTCATTAATTTTCGAGTAAATTTTGGGTAAATTTTGGATAAAACTTGAATAAATTTTAAGTAAATATTTGATAAATATTTTGTAATTTTAATTTTTATTAATTTGTGGTAAACCTAAATTTTGGATAAATTTCGAATAAACTTTGGTCATCAATTGTCCTTATACATTTATTATTATTTAATTAACTTAATTAGTAAAAGAAATATATAAATTTATATTTAATTAACTTAATTACTAAATTAAACTTTGAATAAACTTTAATTACCAAATGAAACATGTAAACTTGTATTTAATTAACTTAATTAAGGTTATTTACTTTGATAAACTTTTGGCTAGATCTCTAGTAAATTTTGGGTAAACATTGGATATTCATTTGGTAAACATTTAGTAAACTTTTTGGTAAATATTGTGTATACATTTGATAAACCTTGTTGGTGAAATTTGGGCAAACCTTGGAAAATATTGAATAAATTTTTTGTAATTTCAACTTTCATTAATTTTATTATAAAAATTAGGTATTACTTAAGTAAACTATAAGTAAATATTTGATAAATTTTTTGTAACTTCAACTTTTATTAATTTTTTGTAAAAATTAGGTATTACTTAAGTAAACTTTGGGTAAATTTCAAGTAAATCTTACATAAATTTTGGTAAATATTGAGTAAATATTGTGTAATTTCAACTTTTATTAATTTTGTTGTAAATCATAGCTTATAATTTGAGTAAACCTTATAAGTAAATTTTTAATAAATCTTTTTTAACTTCAATTTTCATTAATTTTGTGGTAAATTTTAAATAAATCTCGAGTAAATATTGGGTAAATTTTAGATAATTCGTGGACAAACCTTGGTAAATCTTGAGTAAACCTTGTGTAACTTCAATTTTTATTAATTTTCTAGTAAATATTTGGTATAACTTGAGTGAATTTTAAATAAATTTTTAATAAACCTTTTGTAAGTAAAATTTTTATTAATTTTGTGATAAATTTAGGGTAACATTTGGGTAATTCTTAGATAAACTTTAGTAAATCTTGAATAAACTTTGTGTAACTTCAACTTTCATTAATTTTTTAGCAAACGTTAGGTAAATCTTGAATATAATTTGAATAAATTTTAAGTAAATATTTGATAAAATTTTTGTAATTTCAATTTTCATTAATTTTATGGTAGACCTTAGGCTTCGTGACTATTTTCTTAGGCCTAGGCCTGTGGAGGAGGTTGAGTCACTTCTTCAGGTTCATCTAGTGCTTGTGAGTCTAGTTCAAAGTCCAATGCAGATAACAATCCCACAAAAGCTACCCATCCGGGTATAAATCCTGAAGAAATGCAATTGGTAGTAGAAGAATGTTCACAGCTCCTTCAAGAAGGATTGATTCAATTGACAAAGTCTAATTGGGCATGCCAAGCCTTCTATGTCAATAAGAGATCAGAACAAGTTCATGGAAAGAAACGCCTTGTCATTGACTACAAACCATTAAATCAGTTTTTACAAGATGACAAGTATTCTCTCCCCAGGATCGACTCAATGTTTCCTTTCATGGCCTCAGCAAAAATATTCTCAAAGTTTGACCTTAAAGCAGATTTTTGGCAATTAGGCATTGTTCCTGAAAATCGTTATAAGACAGCTTTCTGTATTCCAAATCACCACTGTGAGTGGACTGTCATGCCATTTGGGCTTAAAGTCGCCCCATCATTATTTCAGAAAGCTATGATCCGCATTTATGAGCCTTTATTCCATACGGCCCTCATTTACATTGACGATATTCTTCTGTACAGCCTAGATGTAGGGCGTTTGGTATTTTTTTTTAAAAGTAATATTTTTGTAAATGTAAACATATTTGAAAAAAAATTTGGGCATTTAGTATTTTTGAAAAAAACTTTAAGGAATAATATTTTTGTAAATGTATTGGTATTTTTTTTTATTTTTGTAAATTATCTAAAAACTACTGTTGCAATTTTAAAAATATACAGAGCTTAATTCAAAATATTAGTTTTTTATTAATGTATTTTACACATAATTATTAAATTTTATTTTATTTTTATATAATTTTTTATTTTATTTTATAATGGTATTTTATTTATAGTAATTTATCTCAAATTCAATTAAATTATTAATTTGCTCATTATTAAGAGTCGTATATAAAATAGAGATAATAAATATTTTACAATTATAGTAATAAAAAATTATGTATGGTGAATTATAGTGATAAATTTATAGGTTTATTTATTATAATTTGATTGTTTATTATTTTGAACTTGATTGTTCATCGCATGCTCATCACTTATAGATTCAATATTTAAATTTCGATTATCCATCGTTTTAAATATGATTGTTCATCATTTTGAACTTGATTATTCATTACATGTTCATTACTTATAACACATTTTTATTACTTATTAAGTTATTTAATTATTTATTAATATTTAACTTAATTAATTTAATAATTAATAAAATAAAAATAATTTAATAGAAAACTATTTAAAATAATATAAATATTAAATAAAATAATATAAGCATTATATAAAATAATATAAAAATACAATAATTTTAAAAAATAAATCAAATTAAAATTACATTAAAATAAATAAAATAATATAATTCACAAATATATCAAAACTAATATTTTTTCATGCAAAACAATAAATATTAAAACAATTAATAATACTAAATAATTTAATTATTTAATTTAATAAGTAATACAATTAAATAAAATAAAATCATTTAAATATTTAATATTTTAATAGACAAAATAATATAAATATTATATAAAATAATATAAAAATAAAATAAAATAAAAAATAAATCAAATTATAATAATATAAATATTAAATTTATATAGAGATTATTGTTAATTATATTTGATTTCTATATCATACTATATATAAAAAAATTAAGATAAATTATTCGGCTCATTAATTATCTTGTTTATTACGGCTGTTAATTTATTTACTATATATAAATTTTCTTATCCATTATATATTTTTTATGGTATTTTTTAAATTTTTTTTATTAAATTATTTGTTCTTTTTAATATTAGTTATATATTTTTTATACGTATAATATATTTATCTTGCACTAATAAAATTTGACTTATAATCAATAAATTATTAATATTATTCACTAATAAATTAAATTATTAAATGACAAAATTAACTTAATTAACTGGGGTTGTACATGGTCCTGAATCTTCCCCAATTGAATTGAAAATTTGAGAAAAAATATCAAGAACCGAATTATACTATTGACTGTTTGACTAGAACCGAACTGAATTGGATCACTGACTTTAATTTTGATGAATCTAAATCTTTTAGTGATATATAGACTGAGAATTATACTGGATATCTAAATATTTAAAATTTAGTATATATAATAAGTAATAAGAATTAAATAAATTTTATGTAAAATTACTTATAACATTTATAGTTTTATTATACAAATATAATATAACTTAAATTTGTAAATATACAATTTAATTCAATAAAATTCAATGATAATAAAACTTATTAAAATGACTTTAAATAATTAAAAATTTTATATGCTAAAAAATTTATACTGACAGTGTAACACTTGAATTCACAATTTCTATAAGAGTTTAAACTAAATTTACCATCAAATCAACAAAATTTCTTTGTTATTAACATAAAAATATAAAAATATTTATAATATATTTCTAGTTTTCATTTTTTCACAATAATTTTTGTATCACTAATTGTATTATATTAAATTTATATAATAATTTAAATTATATTATAAAATAAACTATATATTTAATGGATATACTTAATAAACTTATATATTTATATACTTTATAATTAATTTATATATGTTAAAATTAAATAATCATAAAATTACATATTTATAATTATATACTTATACTTATGAATTTATATACTTAATAATTTAAATTTCAAATATTACTATATTATCGGCTTACAATATATATTTATATTATTTTTTACCAATATAATTAAATTACATTAAACTTTACAATAATCTAAATTTTATTAATAACTAATATACACCGATTATGAGACACTTATTATATAAATTTTAGCAACCATCAATGTGTTTTTTCTTAATTATATTAATTTTTAAATTTCTCAGCAGGACAACTATATTATATTAAACTTATATACTAATCTAAATTTTTCCATGACATATTTATCATATAAATTTTAGTAACCACAAATATTTTTTTCCTTAATTATATTAATTCTCTGGTGTGTTATATTTTATCTTATTAAGATAATTATTTTACAATAAACTTATATATTAATCTAAATTTTATTAATAAATAATTTACATAGGTCCATGACTCATTTATTATATAAATTTTAGCAACCACTTATGTTATTTTCTTTTATCATATAAATTTACATTAATCATATATTGAACCGCTAATATCATTTTTCTTATTATCTTAATTATATTAGTTATATCTTTTTGTAATCATTCAAACTTAATTATATCATTTTTAATACTCTAGTATAGTAATATAACTTTTATTATTATTATTATTATAAAAATTTAAAACTTCTAAACATAAAATACTTTATATTTAATTAATAAACTAGTAAAAAAGCTTTAGTTAGATTAATCAGCAATGAAGAATTGCTATTTATATTTGTTGAACATAAACGTTTTAAGGAATTTATTACAGTATTAATATTGTATAGAATTATAAAATTTGCATCAAATTTTGCTTTTGAAGTCATATTTTTATTTTTATTTCTATTATATTATTCAAGTACCAAATTATTTATATTATATTATAATGTATTGTTTGACACTGAAAAGAACAAAAAAACTGTGTCGAACTGTTCCAAATTTTTTAAACAATACAATGTGGAGATTTATTTTTTATAATACAATATAATATTTATATTTAAAAATTCACAATATTTCAATACGGTTATGGAGATTTTGCAATATCTAGATTAAATTGGACTGTGTACACCCCTGCAATCAACTAATATAATTATGTTGATATTTTGGTAAAATTGTTTATCATCTCCTATTCTCATTTTTATATATAGTATGAGAAGATGATATTCTATATTCATTATTATTTGACTATATGTTCGTTATTATTTCATTGCATATTCATTATATTTGTAGACATGTTTATTATTATTTGAAATTAAATTTATTTAGAATATATTATATATTCATTATTATTTAAATCAGTTCAATTAGAATATACTTTATTTTTTATTATTATTTGATTGTATGTTTATTATTATTTGACTGCATACTCATTATTTTCTGGATGTAGATTTATTATTATTTGTAATTATATTCGATTAGAATAAACTTTATATTCATTATTATTTGCACACATATTTATTAAAAAAAGCTTCAAAATCACATAAAAAATAAAAAAAATTACAAATAATAATAAATTTGCATGCAAATATGATCTATATAGTTACATGATACGGGTTCATATAATAATTTACCGTAACAGTAGTGTATGAGCCAACCGTGTTTTTTGACCCTACACTTGACTACATCTATTTATCAAGTAAACCCAATGGGCTAATGTAGTGGGCCAAAATGGGCTTGCACAAGTCGACGATTTCATAGTGTTGTCTATACAAATATAGAAAATTTAACAATTTACCGAAATTTTTATTTTTTTTTATTCATAATTTTTTTATTTTTTCCTTTGCATCGAAAATTATTTTATTTGTATCAATTTTTTTTCAATTTGCTTTCAATTGCTAAAAACACTCTCCTCCCTCAGTTACCAATCCTCGCGGCTCTACAATCGTCTTTTCTTCTCTTCATCTCCGTTTTGATTTCGCAGCTTCTTGGATCGGTGATAGCCATTGACTTAAAAGTTGGAGACTGAGCTATAGAGATTTCAAAAATGAAACCAACACCGAGATATGTGGATAAATTAGATAAATAATAATTAGTGAGTCTTTTTGAGTAAAGGAAATGTATGAAGGAAATTATTTTTTGTACTAAAACTTTGATTGAGAATATGAATTAATGAAAAATTATTTTGTTATTTAATCTTTTGTTCTTCTTCTTTGTTTTTTTAATGTGAAAATCAATAAAGTATTCTTAATATATACCCGATATATTCTCAAGATATTCTTATAAAATTTCTAAAGGTATACTCAAGATATTATCAGAGAATTTTTAAGAAATTCTCAAAGTATATCCAAGGTAATTTCAAGGTATTCCAATGGAATTCACAGAGTTATATCGAAAGTATTTCCAAAATATACCAAAGGTCAAAGAATTCTTAAAATATACTCAAAGTATTATAAAGGTATATTCAATATATTCTAAAGGTATTCCCATGAAATTTTCAAAGGTATATCGAAGTTATTCTCAAGATATACCCAAATTCTGAAAGGTATATAAAATGGTCAACAATGAATTGAACACTGTTAGTTTAAAAATTTGTGATACTTTAAATTTTGATTAAATTATATTTTTTTTTCTTCTTCTTCTTTAGTAATTTAATTGTTCTTCTTCTTTTATTTTTTTTTTTGTGAAAATTAAACCAATATATGCATAAAATATACTGAAGGTATTCTAAAAATATACCATTTAGGCACATTTTAGGTGACTTTTTAGATTTTAATAGTATTATTTAAGAATTTGTTATACTTTGAATTTCAATTGAATTTTATTCTTATTATTCTTTTTTAGTAACTCAATTGTTTTTATTCTTCTTTTCTTTTTAAATTGAATCAAAATATGTCCAATGTATACTGAATGTATTATAGAAATATACAGTATGAGCATAGTTTGAGATGATTTTCAGATTTAGATATTATTGTAATTTTAGAAAATTATTTTCTGTAAAATTGAAAAAAACTTTTAGCGGATGTGAAATTATAAATTGATATTTTTTTTTTAGTAATTTTGTAAAGTTTGCATAAAAAATATATTAGATAAGAAATTAAACCTACCACTTACCAACAAAAAATAATGTAAACGAATAATGAAACTACTAACCACCTGAACTAAATTATAAAAGAAAGAAAAACCTCCAGATAATAAAAAAAAAACAAAAGAAAGAAAAACATTTTTTTTTTCAGATAAAAGAAAGAAAAACCTCGAAAGGTGGAAATGTAGTACTTGCAAAGAAAATAATTTGTTTTATTGGGAGCAATTTCCTTAAATCATGGCATGCAATCTTTAGTAGGGAAATAATGAAGAGACAAAACCTAATTTGCTGGGTTGGGTATTTTCTGTTTTCTAGTTAATCATCATATTAGTGACTGTTTTCAAGTATATGCTACGAGCCTACCAACTGTTTGATGTTTGTCGCCACTAGTAGAATGACATGTGGACCTGCCAGGCTGCCTGCCAGTATTCTTACAACCAGACCCAGCCAGAAACTGCCAAACCCCATGTTTATGTGGGTGGGGACATGGGAGCGTTGGTCAATACCTTCATATCTTTGCAATTCATCTCATATTCTTGCAATTCATCTCATATTTTGTTTCATGTTATATGCTATTTTGTAATGAAAAAATTAATGTTTACCTTGAGGTTTGACCCAGAATTCCTAAAGTTCAAAATTAAATTATACTATTGGTCATCTATATTTTATTATAATAAATTAAAATGTCATTCCATTAGAAAGACGTGTTATAATATAAGATTAATATAAAATATAAGATAATTGCTTGAGCATGATTTAGGTGTTTGGATCTAAGAACATTAAAATTATGGGTTTAGGGATTTGATTGATATATATTGGTTGATTTTTTTTTTATAATTAGAAGTCGTAGTTACATGTTAGGTGTTTTGTCACTATATAGAAGCCCCCCTCTAAATGGCAGTAATGATCACATGCATTAAACGTCAAATGCCACTCCATTTGAGAAAAACCTTGAGGATCCGAGGTCTATTTAGCATCAATTCATGCATAAAAATATTTAATTTTCGTGTTTGCCTAATTACAAATTAACAATCATTTTATTTTATTTTTTAAATCACAAACGTCTTCAGTCTATATGTTATAACAAGTTAAAATTAATCATGTTCGTCTCGAATAGTGGCAAAACACTTCAAAAAATAGTTTTTAAGGTAGTTACATATTTAGATCTCGAATTTGAGACATCAGATTATCCATTGTAAATTAAGCTTAAATTATAATACAATTTAATGTCAAAGTTTCTTCTTTAAATTAATTTTATATATTTATTCATAATTGTTTCATAATATTGAAAATCAGTAGACTTTTATTTTATTTTTACTTTGTATGATTTTGTTCTCTTTACCAAACTTGAGACTTACCTAAGTTTGTAATTGCAAAATCCTTAATGAAAAATAATTGAATAAGAGGCAAACATGGGGTTCAACCATTCACATTGTCCCCACCACAATCTTATTAACTAAGTAATACTTTTTGGCTGTGTCTAAAATTCTCATGGCTTTTGTGCCATCTTAGTAGATTGAGGTGATAGTTGTATTTGTATGAAAAATGGTTGTGCTTTGAACTATTATATTTTTAATTTTAATCATTGATTATTAATGATTGAAATTAAAAATTAATGATCTAATAGTTCTAAAACTATAGATATAAATTACACAAAGTGCAACAAAGAAACTCTTTTATATATATATATATATATTGAGTTGGGATAATATATTGCACTAAAGAAAACACACGGAATTGTTGGGATAATATATTGGGACGGCTTAGTGACGAAGTTAAATAAATGACAATCTAAAAGATTATAAATTAGGGACGGAATTGTTTTCTGAAAAATTAGCGAGCGGGTAGTGTCACGGGGCCATTATCCTCTCCCCCAATAGCTGGACTCTGGTGATGGGTAGCAGGGCTGCATACTCTGTTAAGCGCGCTTTTGGGGGAGAGGGTAATGGCCCCGTGACAGTAGTGATGGATAGAGTCTGACTAGTCCACGCCATATACATTTAGCAACAACATTATGATTTAACGACGGATTTTATGTCAATTGTACTTTTTTAAGCATCAATTTTGTTAATTAACTAGTACTCTTCGTTATTCAAAGTCATAAATATAAATTACACCCTAAATACAATTTTGTTAATTATAAATTAAAATTTATTGATTTTTTTCTATTGCTTCAAAATAAGCAGGAATTTAAGTTAATATTTTTTTTATATAATTTCAATCTAATTCTCATATACAAGGTTGTAAAAATTGGTCTAATCAATGAACCGAAAAACTCAGCCGGTGTGAATGAGTTGAACCAGTTTATGTAAAATTTTCATAAAATATAACATGTCTCATATATAATAAAATATAATATATCTTATACATAATAAAAATATAAGATAAGTTGTTGGATGTCATTCACAATGTACAAAACTAATATAACTTGTCTCATTTTTTTTTTAATTTTAAGAAAATCATATTGCATATATTTGTATGACTAAATATTTAATTAATTATTAAATGTAAAGGTAACCTATAACTTGAAAATACAATCAGCAAAAAATTTCAAATTGTAAATGAAAAGTAATATAAAAATAAGAGTCAACAATCCCATGTAGAAAAAAAAGTAAAAAAAATGATATAATACCTTATAAATAAGGATGAGTTAAATCTTCAAAAATATATTTATTTTTTCCAATTTGACTTGTTTGTAACTAATTTATATAACTTTGGGGTCAATTTTCTAATTGAACTACTTAAATTGGCTAAATTGGACTATATTTAATAATTAAAAATTATTGTCACAAAATTAAAATGATCCGAAAAAACCGTTCAACCCAATTATGTTCCTGAATTTTCATATTGAACCAACCGAATTGCCAATTATGAGGCCAAGCTATCCCTCAAATCTAGGGGTAAAAGCCAACCAACCTAAGGTCCGATTCCCGATGTTCCAGTTGAACCTGCCAGATCATACTAATTTTTACAACACTGCTCATATATAATATATAATTTATTATTTATTTGTTGGGATCAAATCTTAACTAAATACTAGTATATCACATTAAGTAAAGGAAAATCAAACATTTAATTCAAAAAGGTGTGAATACTATGAAACTCTTCTAGCCTAATTAGAAATATTGAATTTGAATTTTTAAAATATAACTACCTTAAAACTATTGTGGGGATATTTTGTTACCTTTTGAAAACTTCCCTATACGAGGAGAATTATTCTGAACATGTTAATATATGTGTGGGAACACGTGTTTTGAAAAAAAATATCAAACATTCAAAAAAACATAGCGTATAAAAATGTTCAAATATGACAAGAGAATCCAACCCCGGACTCAAATATTTTCCATTAAGGAAAACATAATTATGCTTTGCCATTACCATTTTTGAGCTGTAATTTACTAACCAATTGAAATAAAACAAATGCATATTATTTTCCTTACAATTCAACTTATATTGAATTCATGATAACGTATAATTTTTTTTTGTTATATATTTTCTATAAAGACTGAATATGGATTTTATAATCTTTTATATTTATTTCATAATAAGTATACTAATTGAATTAGTTCTAATTGATCGGTTATTTAAGGTTAATTTCATCGAATGTCATTATATTTTCAATAATTTGTGTAAACATATTTCCCATAAAAATTAATAAATTTCATTGTTTCTCATAAAATTACTTTTAGCAATTCACTTATCGGATTGTTGATGTGGACAATAACGTGATACAACAATAATTTAATTTTGCTGATGTAGCATCTACGTAAATAATGATGTGACATTATATATCATCATTCCAGTGCCACACAAGTTATCAGAAATATAATTACCATTAGTGAAATTAACCCAATTATTTATCATGCGTTCAATTAACATGTATATTAATTGAATTAGTTCAATTACTTATTGAATTGTTTTAATTTTTTTATTTATAACTATAAAATTATGCAAGCTGCTTAGATTTATTTGTTATGACCATATTGATACTTACTGATAAATCTAAGCCAAGCCAAGAAATTGTCTTCCTGCATCAAAATTGAATCATTTTAATTGAACTAAAACATCCCATCTCCAGCCATAAGTACACCAAACTACCATATCTTAATTTTTATTAATAAAAGAATAAATATAAAACAGGAAAATTAAAAGTATTTACCTAATTATCAATTTAATTTCCAAGTGATAATATAACATTATATTATTAAATCCATATATAAATATACATTAATCTAAGTTAAATAAAAATCTTCATAACATAATTTTTCAAAGTATAACAGAGTATTTAAAATTGACGGTGGATGTAGAAAATGGATTTATAATTTTTTAATTTAATTAATTTATTTTTATAAATTGTTTTTCTTGAATATATTTATTGTAAATAATAACAATGTTAAATGTGTATCAAATTATTTCAATCATATTAAAATATTATTAGTTTAATATAAATTTTATAATATAAATAAATGAATTGATAAAATAAAAATATATATTAATAAAAAAAATTGGGAATAAATAATATATTTTTAAATTTTAATTATTTATGATTTATATATATATAAAGGATACGCTCACGCGCTCTTAATCTCTTCTAATTCTATTATTCTATGTAGGGTAGGATTTGTGTCGTATTTTGATACACCTATTAATACGAACACAATAGCATAAGCTTTCGGACCAAAAATTTGAATACGAATATAATCTATTTAATAACGAATGAATATAATACATTTTATACCATTTAGTTAATATATATATATATATATATTATGATGTATCAAATTAAATATATTAATACAATGTGAATTATTAACTAATTAAATATTTTTTTATATTAATTAATGTATATGAATACAATATAATAATGTTTATATTTTGATCAGATTGCCTAGAACAAAATAAACATCAATCCTAATGTGTAAATAACGTATTGGATTGTATAGCTGAGGTTATGTTCTGTCGAGTGATTGAGGCCAGGCTAGCATCTAATATCTATGCCATGATTGACGTGGGTCCCACTTTTCTCTCTCTTCCCTGTCAACCCACATGCTGTCTCTCAATGCCTACCCCATGCACTCTCTTCCCATCCCATTTCTTTTATATTCCTTTCGCATCAGGTTTCACCAACTCCCTCATGCTACCTCATTCGTTCGCGCTCACGTGTCGAAACGGCTTACCCCACCACCTGTCGCCAAATCTTACGGTTTCATTAAAATTTACATGCACTCCATTTCATATTAGTATCGCCATTTTTTTTATTTTTTGCAAATCAAACCTTAAAAAAATGTAACTATTACAATACTGCGGCTAATATTTAGCTTTCTCTCTGCAATGGATTGCCGTTTCAAATAAACTTGTCGGCGAAAGACGTTATTTTTTTTTTCATCAGGGTTTTAGCATTGAAATCACAATTTTTTTATTTTTATTATAACTAATTTATAATAAATATATTAATTGAGATAGACTAATTATGATTTTAAATATTTTTTTTTATATGTTATGTATCATCCGTTGGTACAATAACAGATATGGTATGAATATTTTTTTGCTATTTATTTTTTTAAATTTTATAGTATCGATATATAATATAGTTCGATATAGTTATATTGATTCTAATACCAATATAATACATGAAACCGTTATTTAAATCTCTTAGACCAATTGATGTTATTAATCAATCATATTCATTTGGAGGGGTAAATTATTAATTACTGGCTATTAATTTCATCATTAATCTCAATTAAGTCTTTTATTTATTTTTCTTACTTTTTTTTATAAAAAATGTTAAGACTTTTTTTTAAAACCTCCCAAACTTAATATATAAAAATTATTTTATAAATTTATATAAACTTTTACTTGAACTTGCAATATATATATATAAACACAATGATTCATAATTATAATTTTGAACCTCTTCAAAAAAATTTCAAATTCTTACCTATTTGATAATATTAAAATGAGATATTTAAACAATAAAAAATTATTAATATAAATATTTAATTGTATAAAGAAATTGAATTCTGAATGAAATTTAGTTAAATAAGATTTATTTTTCTCATTTTGTTCTCAACCATTCACTAATATTGCATACTAAAATTGGCACAGTCCATTACTTACCCATTTTCTTTTGGATTTGCTGTGTCGTTGTTGGATGGAATGGGAAAAAAAAGAAAAAAAAAAGCTGTCAATTTTCTTACTTGCCAAACAGTCGGCATATAAATTATTATTTGTTGTCGTACAAAAATAAATGTCATTAGTTCGTTGAGTCATTTATATATGATTAATGCTTATTATTCACTAGCTTACAGAAAAGCTGTCCTCTGTTTTTGTGGTGCTTCTTCTTCTTCTTCTTCTTCTTGGGTCTTTTTTCTTTTTCTTTCCTTCTTGTTCTTGGTGCAGTTTCTTCTCTGCTGCTGTTTGAGCATTAGTTTTGACCTATTGCAGAGGCTGTTCCTCCATGAAGATGCCAGTAAGTACGTTTTTTCTTTTTTATTCAAATCTGGGCTTTTATGCTCCCTTATTTTTCATCTCTTTTTATCATTTATACCAAATCTGGAAATTTTGGAACTTGATTGCTTCAATTCTATGATTACTTCTTATATTTTATTTCTTTGAAAGCTGAAAGTCTGGACTTGATATGGGTACCATGTAAAATTTACGTTCTTTCATTCTCTTTCTTGTTCTTTGTGACTGTGGACTTCAATCTTGATCAGCGGGTTTTCCTATGTTTACTGTCCTTCTGAGCAGCTTTGCCTTTTTTGGATTCTAAACTTTTAAATTTTTTCTGATTGATTTATTTACTGCATACTTTGCTTGCCTGCTACAGCTTTTAACACTTGAAGTTGATGATTTATTCTTAGCAAATCATGGATTATTTGCCATCGATTTATGTATGTCAGGTGTTTGTGATTGTGTTTCTGTGATTGTCGAGCCTGTTTTTCAGAAATTGGTTTTTCTATATTTCAGGTAGCATTGCTATTGCTACTGGCACTAGGCAATGTGATAGGAATTGATGGAGAAGAGGCCAGTGGACAGTGTCATTATGAGCCTAGGTTGGACCCAAGGCCACACAGTGTGTCAATTTTGGAGTTTGGTGCTGTTGGAGATGGGAAAACTTTGAATACGATTGCTTTTCAGAATGCTATTTTCTATTTGAAATCGTTTGCTGATAAGGGGGGTGCTCAACTTTATGTGCCGCCCGGAAAATGGCTTACTGGAAGCTTCAATCTGACCAGCCACCTCACAGTTTTCCTGGAGAAAGGTGCTGTCATTCTCGGATCTCGGGTAATTAATCCACTGCTACTTTGTTGCAGATGATAAGTGTATGTGGCAAAATCTTTTGATAATGCAAAATTGCTATATCTATTGCTCTGAAGGATCCATCTTATTGGGATGTTGTGCAACCCTTGCCCTCATATGGTCGTGGAATTGAACTTCCTGGAGGAAGATACCGTAGTCTAATTAATGGATATAAGTTGCACGATGTGGTGATAACAGGTAAGTCTGCCTCCAAGGTGTAATTCCAGTTTCCTCCTTTTATAGTCTCTACTATTTGGTATCTTATGTTTATTTACTGTTCTAGGTGATAATGGAACGGTTGATGGCCAGGGCTCAGTTTGGTGGGATTGGTTCAATTCTCACTCTTTGAACTACAGCCGCCCTCATCTTGTGGAATTTATAGAATCTGAACGTGTAGTGGTTTCAAATCTTACATTCTTGAATGCTCCTGCATATAACATTCATCCGGTATATTGCAGGTAATTCGCCAATACATGTTGGATTGCTATCCTATTCTTAATTCTCATGTCAATTATCAATACGTTCAGTGATGTATATGTTTTGTTGCTGATGCAGTAATGTGCTCATTCAAAATATGTCAATCTCTGCTCCTCCAGGATCCCCCTACACTGTCGGTATAGTCCCAGGTTGGTGGAATCGAGTTATAATTGTCTGTTGAACAATAACTAGTGGCCAATTGGCATTAGTTCAAAGCGTAGAAATAATATTAACAGTATCCATTGAATCTAACCTCTCAACTGTTTGAAAAAAAGGCCTTCACTTCACTGTCTCTGCTCCACTTAACTTCAATTATTGTTTGTATGATCAATTTAGATGAGGTAAACAATTATATTGCAACTGATTGTTTGTGCATTATTTTCAACACTTTCAGATTCTTCTAATAATGTTTGCATAGAGGACAGCATTATTGAAATGGGGTACGACGCCATTGCTCTCAAGAGCGGCTGGGATGAATATGGTATGGCGTACAATAGAGCCACCGCAAATGTACACATAAGAAGGGTCCACCTCCAATCATCTTCAGGCTCTTCCATTGCATTTGGCAGCGAAATGTCCGGTGGAATTTCAAATGTGCTTGTCGAGAAGGTTCACCTATACAACTCATTTAGTGGGATAGAGTTCAGAACAACAAAGGGCAGAGGTGCTTATATTACAGGCATATTTATATCAGATGTTGAATTGGAGAACATCATCTTGGCATTTGGTGCCATTGGTGATTATGGCTTACATCCCGATAACAAATTCGATCCTGAGGCTCTCCCGGTTCTTGATCAAATCACCATACGAAATGTGACCGGTACCAACATCACTATAGCAGGAAATTTCACAGGAATTCAAGAATCTCCCTTCACCTCCATTTGTCTCCTTAATGTTTTCTTAGTGGCTTCAACCTTCCCAAATTCTTGGATATGTTCAGATGTTGATGGGTTTTCGGACTCTGTTTTCCCGGAACCATGCCCTGAATTGTCAAACCCGATCTTGAATTCTTCCTCAGCTTGCTACTGTCTCGTGAATTCTTATGGAAAATCTGCAAGCCTATGATACAATTCCTTCACAGAACAATCATATGGGGGTACAAAAAGAAAAAGAAAAATGGATTCTTCTACAGATTATTGTCTCTGAAGTAGGTCAGATTCTTTCCAATAAGACACCTGTCTAAAGTATTTGTTCTCTGGTTCCTTGTTTTGGCATTTTCCCATGTTCAAATCTGCAGATTATTTGTACAGTTTCATTTCTTCATTCATGTGTAGGAAAATTTTTGGTAGTAATTTGAGAGAGAGAGAGAAAAAAAAAAAAAGAAAAAGAAAGAATCACAAGGACCAAGATTAGCTCTGCTGTTCAAAGTTAAATTCCTTTTCTGTTTATAATAAAGTTTGGTACTGTATAGTTGTATTATGAAACCTTGTTATGATTTTGGCATACCGGATGATATTAATCAATGCTCTTTATATTGTTTAAGCTTATTCTTGATAGAATTGAATGTAATCAAATAAAAATTCTACAATAATAATAATAATAAATCCATACTTGAAATGCTTAATATAATAAAGTTGAAAAGCTTAAGGACTAAATATTCATTTTTCTCAATTTTGTAATCTTTAATATTCCATTGTTGGGACAAAAAATATTAATTAATTTATTTTTTTGTCAAATAAGTTCTTGTTAAAATAAAAATTGAAATTTAAAGAGCTATTGCATAGGATAAATTTCGATTGAGTACAAGGAACTATCTATTTCAATTTTAAGAACATTGATTTGCAAAAAGAAAAAATTATTTAAATTTCATATCTATCTTCGTTTATATATCAAATCAATTATTTTATTGACATATTAATAATATATTTCTGTAGTTAATTTCATAGGTATTGTATGAAAAAATAATGTTTAAATAATAAATATATTATATTTTAGAAGATTTTATATTAATCACTGAATTTTATTTTATTTTTTAAAAAAAAATTAATAGTTTGATATAATACACTAGTACTTATAAGACTTGAAAAATATATGATTTGTCCCTATAGTTTGACATAATACACTAATACCCTATGATGTTTGAAACTATTTACTTCCTAAAGTTTTGATATATTACACTAGTACTTTCCTGCAAGTTTGATTTACTAGACTAATATCTCTACGAACAAAAAATAATATTTTTTTACTAGTCTATTCTATTATTATTCTGACTTTAGAGAATGCTAATATATTATGTCAAATTATAAAAGACAAATAATATATTTTTCAATTTTCAAAGGTATTAGTATATTATGTCATACTATAAATAATAATTTTTTCTTTTTTTTAATTACTGATATTTTTTTTTTGTGAAACTTATTTTTCAAAATTATTTTTCTTTTCTTTTCTGTTTCTTCAAGAAAAATGGCAAGGCCAGTACTAGAGCAGCTTCGATCACCGAGGAAATCCGTGGAGTGAGATTTGTACACAGACGGTACACATCAAAAACGTATTCCAAATAAAGTGGAGTACACCATTTGTAATCCCCCCCGCTTGAAGAGAAATGACTTGAAGAGTGCTTTTTTAATTTTTTTCATAAAAATTACTTTTTTTTTTTTTCATACAAATTACTTTTAACAATTTTGTTACCAAATTACTGACGTAGATAATAACATGATATTATAATTCTTTAAATTTATTGATATAACATCTATGTGAATGATGACGTGATATTGTATTATATCAGTATTTTGGTATCACTTTATTAGTAACTCGGTGATAAAATTGATATAATTGATTTTTATAAAAAAAATAAAGTTAGGAAAAAAATTATGCTTTGCAAATTATCAAAAATATAATAATTATCTGTAAAATTAATCCATAATTTTAATTATGATTGTGGTTTTTCTTTTTCAAAGAAAGAGAGATAGAGAAATATGGTGGTTAATTAGAAGGAGGAGAGCGAGAGAGGCGCGAGGGGAATAGAACTATAGAATAGAAGAGAAGGAAAAAGGATTTTCTCTTCGAGAAATTGGAGATTGAAGCCGAGGCCAAAATGGAGTAGGATGCTCCGACGCCTTCTTTTTCAACACAAGAGTGTAACATCGCATCATGTGCACCGTATAACTATACAATTCAATATATTTTCAAATGTTTACAAAAAAAAAAAATATCTAATGCATTTCTAATATATACCTAACATATATCTAAGATATTTTTAATGAATTTTCAATATACTTTTAAGGAATTTTCATAGTACTTTTAATATATACCAAAAATATTTCTAAAATATATTGAATCAAGGTATATACAAAGTAATTTTAAAGTAGAATTAAAATATACCAAATATATACCAGATGCGCATTTTTTGTATATTTGGAGTGACTTTTTAGTAATGAATTTATGTCAAATTTATCATCTGATTACTTAAAAAATGTCCAAATATATGGATTTTCGAAAATTTATCATCTACCAAAATTTTTCATTTTTTAGGGATTTGATTTCCCACTTACTAATTGGAAAAATTCAAAATCCACTATTTTTTTTTTATTAATGAGAGATTATTGCCAACATTTTTTATACCAAATTTGTCTCTAATAAATTAATAATGTTTTAAAACTCTCATAACCCTAAAAAAAGCAAAAATTATTTTTTTAACTTCAAATAATTACTTTAGTTTTATTATTATTATTATTATTATTATTATTATTATTATTCACATTATTTATAAAAAATAATTTTTAGTTTATACCCATATAATTAGACTGTATAACGTATAATAATTTTTCTTTTTATAATAAATAGATTATATTTAAAAGTTAACTTATCACATATATAAATAGAGAGTATTGTTAACTTTATTTTTTATTGTTTGCTAACTCTTAAAATAACCAATGTTATTTTTTAATTTTTAAGCATATAGCGAAATTGATTATGTATATTTAATATTTTTTTTGAAAACTGATTATATATATTTAATTGATAATAAATTTTTAATATTTAATAAGCGGTATAATTGGAAATTAATTGTTAAAATCCATGAATTGTGATAATTGAACTAAACATGTATATAAGAGAAATTACATCATTAATCAATAAATTTTATAGCCAAACTAAACAATGAAATTATCAAAATTCATATATTTCACAATTCATGAATTTTAAATTCTCTTAATCCAAATGATACCTTTGAGTTTAGATATTTTTGAAATATTTTTAAGCACTTTTAGTAAATTTGAAAAAACTTTAAGTGGATGTATTGTAATATTTTATGAGTTTTTTTTTTTACATTTTTAAAAAATTCCCTTTATTTTATAAAAAAATAGTAAATAAATGGGAAATAGACACAATTGCTCCATTTGCTCTTTAACTTAACATTATTACATCAAAAAATTTTTTTACCAAAATTATTTTTTGAGTGAACACATATATCAATTATATACTCAATAGCATTTAGTATATTATGAATAGATGATTTCCTATTTTTCTTATTTTTTTCTTTCTCTAGCTTCACTCATTAGTGTCATTTTCTCTCTATTATCTTTTTTTTTTTTTTTGTAAGCTATTCTCTTTTATTTTTTTTTATTTTTTTACTCATCAATCAATCATTCTTCATTCTCTAAATTCTCTTCCTTTCTTTCATAGGTTACCTTCTCTCTATTCATTGTTTTTCATTAGTCATTGAAATTTGTATCTGCATATTCCAATCAAAGTAAAAATCCATCGCTAATCATTAATAAAAATTGCTTTAATATTTAAAAAATTATTGATCTAGCTAAAAATCATGAATAATACACAAACTAAATCTAATCAAAGTAAAAGTCATACAGTATAAAGTATTTTTAATTTATATTTATACTATATATTTTATTTAAAATTATTAATATATTTAATTCTAAATTATTAAATTACAGCTAAAAGTATATAAAAAATATATTTAGTATAAGTGAGTTATATATATCAGTTATAGAAAATAAAATATATGTAAAGTATATTTACTGTATATATGTAAGGAATAATTGTATTGGCGAAGGATATGAATAAAATATAATAAAATATTATATTATCTTTTATATGTAACATATATATATAAGTATCATATATTTGTTATATTTTTTATTGTACAATTGAAAATTATGACGCGCGCGCCCTCACACATATATATATATATCAAAGTAAAAATAAGAGAAAGAATAAATTAGGGCAAAGTTTTAGAGTTTAAAAAAATAGAATGAGATTCTGCAATTTGAAAATTTGTATTTCTGTTTTTTATTTGAATCTTGATGGAAATGGGTTTAAAAAACCATTCACAATATATATATATATATATATATATTTTATTCATAATTTTTAAATGTACAATTAAAGTATATTTAAATTGGAGTATATGATATAGTGTATATATACATAAAATATACATATATATACATGAAGTATATTCAAATTAGAATATAAGATACAATATATATATATATATATATATATACAATATTTATAAATAAAATATATTAAAAAGACAAGAATGACAAAGACATCGCAAATGAAACAATACAGAAAAAGAAGATACCAACAACGGTAAAAACGAATGAGAAGACAGAGAATATATAAATCCGAGTTGGAAAAATAATAAAAAATCTAAAATTTGGGAGAAAAAATAGAGTATAGATATAAACCATAAAATTGTCATTTAATAAAAGAGAAAGAAAAGTGAGTAAAAATGTCTTTTAATTTAATGAAAGAGTTTAAAAATCTAAAATTTAAAAGGAGTGTTAAATTTTTTTTATTTATGAAATTATGAAGTATGCAGTGTGCTTTTCTCTAAATATATTAGACTCAACCCATTAAAAGAAATAAGGTAAATGGCCCATTATAAAGAAGGCCCAGAAAATACAAAAAATGAGAATTAAGAGAAGAGGGAATTTCGCTATTTATCATCTTTTATCTTCTCTTTTCACAATTACTAACGTTTTTTTTTCTATCTTACCAAAATTAATTTCTTTTCTACCAATTATTTCACTTGTATACTTTTTTCAATTCCACTGCAATTTAGTCGAAAGGCTAAAATCATTCGATGACGATTTTGAAATTAATAGCAAATAATCGGACGATGATAACTAGGTCATAAAACACAAAAATATCATGGTGATTAGTCCCTCGCATATAGTATAATCAAGAAACCTTTGAAAAAACTTGATTTCATCTTCATCGGTTCACAAATGCTGAAGAAGCTCCATGTCATCTTTATGGTGATCAGTCTCCCGCTATCTTTCATCGTCTCTATTCCTTTTAATTGGTGGTTTTATTAGTTGGTAGATTTATAAATTGGAGGATTGGTGGATTTCATCTCCACTTTCAATTCCACTATAGTTTAGGTTTGGATTTATCCATTGGTAGTTTTAATAAAATTTATGTAGTTGAGGTATTCTAATGGAATTTTTAAAAGTATCTTTAAGATATATCTAAGACATATTTAAAGTATACAAGACTTATATCATTTGTTCACAGCTGTTTTAGCCTAATGTATGCTCAAAATATACCTTTATGCCCAAGACATACCAGACTTTAAAGCTTTTGTCGCATAAGTATTTTAGATTTAATATATTTTCAAAATATATCTAATATATGATCAAAATATACTAGAAATTATCTTATATTAGGCTAAAAATATGCCTGAGATATACTTAAAATACACATAAGGTGAAAGTGTAATTGATCGAAGATAAATATATTTTGGTATTTATGAAAAATTCCTAAAAAAAAGAAAACAGAAGTTTCGAAGTTTTAAGCAAACGCCCTAAGGCTTAAATCCGATAGAAGAGAGCGCCACCGCCCTTTCCAGCCGTCGCTCGACGTTACCACGAGTGAATTCTGAATAGACGTATTTACTTACATATACATACATAACAAGGTGGTCGAGTGCGAGAGTTACGTCTCAGGTAAATCTGTTTATGCTCTTCTTCTTCTTCTTCTTCTTCTTCTGGGTTTTTGTGGACTGTACGAGACTATGACTGTAAAAGGTACCTTTAAGCTTAACCATGGATTTCAAATTTGAATTTCCATTACAGTTGCAACTTTTTTTTTTTTTAATAATAATTTCCTTGTTCTTTGACTTCATGTTGCGGTTTGTATTTGATAGCAAGAAAGGAGGATAAGGAAAGAAAAAAAGAAAACAAATGGTGTCTTTAGTAATTCCCGTCTTGTAATTTTGTGTCTTAAGAAATTCCCACTTAGTAATTTAGCTTGTATTATCTTCTGATTTTTATCTGTACTAATGAGTAGCGCGTGTATGATTGTGAGATTTTTTTATTTTTTTGGTGGAAGGGTTTTAAGAGGGTTTTACACTCGGTCTCTCTCTCTCTCTCTCGGTGTCTTTGTGTTTGTGCGCCTTTTATATTTACTTGATTTGCTCTTTACGTTTTTTAGAGTCTGTGAACTATGAACAGGATTTGATATGTGTTGTTTGTGAATGAAATTTTCAGGATAATGGTATCATCCGATATCAGGGACCTCTTGACAGCATTCAGTCCTTCGTTGGACTATTTTGCAATCAGTTATGGAGATGGTCGCATAAAGGTATATTGCTGACTCCTTTTGGAATCTGCAAATGCTTGGATTTTTCTATTTGACATAATTGCAGCTGTTTATCTGTAGCTTATCCATCCTCAGTTAAATTTGGTTGAATTTTGTTTTCTGTTGTGCATTATTAACAATTGGTGTATAGAAACATCTATTATTTGACCAATAAGTCCTGGCAAATGCTTTCATCTTCTCAGATTTGGGACACCATCAAGGGGCAGGTGCAAACAGAGTTTGCTGGCATAACATCAAATGATGCAGATTTTCACAGTAAACCTGAAAGAGGTCATCTTTCGGTTGATTATACATGCATGAAGTGGTTGTCTCTGGATAGAAAGGTGTTTTTCCTTTTTCTTTTTTCTTTCCCAATAATTTATTCGAAAATGGCATTATTGTTTCATTTTAAAATTTGCTGCTTAGACCTTTCTGATGTGAATTTTTGCTTAAAACCATGATTAATTGCAGAGAAAAAGGAAGCTAGGAACGTCACTGTTGGTATTAGGAACTGGCAGTGGTGATGTTTTGGCATTTGATGTCTCTGCTGGTCAATTGAAGTGGATAGTCAGTGATTGCCATCCAGGGTGAGTTCCTTCTGTATACTTGATCTTTGTGCCTTAATCATTGTGGTTAGCAAACAAGTGTTTTTTTTAAGTTAATGACACCTACAGAGCCTTTGCTTGCACCCTTCTGCCATGTATGGTTTGCCTCAGGTTTTGGTTAATTATGTATCTCAATAAAGCGCTTTGACTGTTCCAAGTTCATTCTTTTTACAATTTCATGTTTTATAGTTTATTGAATCACACTGCTTTAGATCATAGTAGATGTCTGGCATTGCTACCGATATATACAGAGTTATTACTCTCTCAATATATAAAATGTCAATTTTCATGCTATGTACTTTAACATTGACTTCTACATTTAGATTGTATGCTCAATTCTTTTCGCTCCAAATGCGCAGGGGTGTTAGTTCTATTTCGTTTTCCACACGTGATTCATGTGTTTACACTGCGGGTGCTGATGGAATGTGTTGCAAAAGTGATCTGCATACGGGAAATATATTGGGGAAGTTTAGAGCTTCTACAAAGGCAGTATCCTCTATATCTGTTTCACCAGGTATATATCCTTCACACAATTTGTGGCAATCTTTTCTATCCTTCCTGCATTAATTATCTAAGATGGAATCTGAAAATGTATATTTTTGTGTTCAACATGGTGGTATTCTGATTAAATAATTATTTAACTATCAGAGCATTCACTGTCTTTTGGTTGTGATCACCAATGGAAGATGCTTTGTGAATGAATGAAGTTGGGAATAAATTAGATTGAGAACATCTTGCCTCTATTGTTTTCTGATTCTCTCCATTTTATGGTGTCTCCTCACATTAGATGGGAAGGTATTAGCAACTGCTGTTGCGCAGTTGAAGATTTTCAATTGTTTGGATCACAAAAAGATACAGAGATTTCCTGGTCATCCTGTAAGTGCTATCTTTATATTCACATTGCTTTTATTTACACCTCTTGTATTTTGTTTTTTTGTTTTCATTTTTAAATATTTATAAATTAGATTGCATTTCATCTGGTGTTGTTCGCATGTTTTGACTTAAATGATAATCTATCTCCTGATTTGCAGGGAGCTGTTCGTGCTATGGTCTTTAGTGAAGATGGAAAATACATTCTATCTTCTGCTGTTGGTGAAAGGTATGTTGCATTATGGAGAATAGATGGCAGCAAAAAGCAGTCAGCTAGTTGCGTCCTTGCAATGGAGCACCCTGCTGTATTCCTTGATAGCAGCTACCTCCATAATGAGGGAGAGGATGATACAGGCCTATGTGTTTTGGCCATTTCTGAAATTGGTGTTTGTTATATATGGTATGGACAAAATATTGATGAATTACGTATTGCCAAGCCCACAAAAGTTGCAATATCTAATGAAGAATCTTTTTCCAAAAATCAAAAGGGTGGATTACCTACAGTATTCGCTGCAAAATTACAAGGCACTGCCAAAACTATGGCTGCACATGTCTTTATTGCCTATGGTTTGCTTGTTAAGCCTTTGTTTCAGAAACTAGTGGTGCATTCTGGCGTAGACATAAAGTTGAATCTCTCTCAGGATGGAGTTCTCCTACCAATGCACCAGTCTCTCATCAAATCTAAAAAAGGGATTGGCATGCAAAGTGGAGGTAAGACTTGATAATGGCTATCTTCTTTTGCTATACAATAAGTACTATATTGATTATCTGTCCTGAATGATATTGATGATCCGATATTTGATTCCTCATGGTGGAGGCATCAATTCTTTCATATTTCTTTTGTATGGAATTTATTTTAATATTCATGCTTTCTCAGATTCTTTCCTTAACTGGATTATACTATGACAGTCTTTGATGTGGGTTTTATGTCCATTACAATCTCTTTAATGTTCTCCCACTGTTTACTCCGCATAATATCCACTTTTTTTTTTAATGAATTCTCTTTCCTTTTCTAATGATTTTAGTTTTGATATGGTCTGGATTAATATCATGCATGTGCTAATCACTCGTCTGATGATTCAACAGTTACTGCATTAGACCGTGCCAATGTGGAGGACGCACTACTTCCTATTGCAAAAGTTTCTGATTTCAATGAGAAAAAGCTGAGAGATAAAACCTTAAGTGTTGACTCTGATGAGGTCGTGGTGGATATGGTTGAAGCAAAGAGTCACCCTGAGTCCATGGAGAATGAAGGTAATTCCAGGAATAATATGATTATGTATAAACTTGTCTATTTCAGCAATTCTTTTTATATTTTTTCCGATCATTGTTTATAATAGACCTCAAGAACTCTTCTCCATATCTGGTTTATGGTTGAATATATATATATATATATATATATATGTGGATTGTTCCAGCAAATACTTCTCATTATACTCGGGGGAACTCATATTGGTCATTTTGTAAGTAGTTCTTATAAAAAAATTTTACATTACATTTTCTGATGCATTTCTTTCATATGTTGTTTAATTAGTCCTTTTACTTTATGTTTTCTAATATGGATCCTGCTGTATGGGCTAAATTCTGAAGAATGACAAGTAATTTCACTTTATTTACATGATGGGAATGCAAATTTGTCTGGCTTTTTGGTAAAAGAAATATGTCATTATTAATGAGCATCTATGTCGGTCTTGCAGTATGTTAAGGGTAGTTCAATGCTATGCTGTATCTTGTTTGACTTATTTCCTTGACTGATAAAAGTAATAGTAAAAGGTTTGCGCGTGCTTAAGAATTGATCTTTAATGTTTTTAGCTTTTTGAGATTCCTAAAGTTGTAGTTGTGACTTGTGATGATTCCGCCTCGTGCTATTTGTTTGTTATTCTAGTTTTTGCAGATGGCATTATGATAGAAGTTGATGCTGTAAATACTTCCATGGAGAAGAAGTTGAGAAAATTAGAAATACTTGGTGATAAAGATGATGGTATGTTCAGCTCTTTGCTTGATTCTGCAACATTTGAAGGTCTTGATCTTGAAGCAAGTATTTCACAAAAGAAGGTTTGTTCTTCACTGAGTGGCAATGCTCATTGTTTCTTAGTCTAAGCATTGTGATTCCTCTCTCTCTCTCTCTCTCTCTCTTCCTTAAATATACATGTTAACTTTTATTAGTGGCTGTACATTTTTTATCTATTAGATGAGGACAGCTGTTTTGTCTATGAAACCTAGCAATGTATTAAAGTTACTGGAAGCCTTGGTGGCCAAATGGCAATCCAGGTTTGCTCTTGCTCTTCTATGATTGTACCAACTATCTATTCCTTTGTCATTTAGTCTTTTAGTATAGTGACATAATAAATTTCTAGTTTTATGGTTTGAAGTTCGTATGGACAATTTGTGTCTTACAGGCTATAAATGCAAGCTGATATTAATTTATGATTTAGGTTCCATATAATATGTGCAATGTCTCTCTGATGGGTTCATATGTCAAAGATATGCTGACTGTGTTGGAACTGGAACTGTGGTTGTCTGCAACAGGTCATGTAATGGAAAGTACATTCTATCCTGGATATATTGCATATTGATCTATCATGGCCAATATATAATGGCTCAAGAAAAACCGGAGACCCAGATGCTTCATTCCTTATTGAAGGTAATAGAATGTTATAGGACATATGAATATCAGTTAGTCTTTTTTATATGCTTATCTCTACTGTATCAGAATCAGAATTGGAGGAAGTGTTGTTGCTTCATTTGGCATTTTTATTGTGTGTGTTTGTGTACATGCACTTTTCGTCTCCTTTGACATAAATGGGACTGTGTTATTGTTCAAAATGATTTATAGATCAATGCTTTTGTGGTGGTTACTATGCAATTTGTCAAACTTTGTGTAATGGGAGGGTTGCTAGCAGTCTTAAAGGTTGAAAGTGTTTATTTTTTTTTTCTGATTGAAACTTAACAGATCTAGATGGCTTATTCATTTTTGCATTTTCAGCCTGCACATAGTTTCCTATTGCACGAACTTGTTAAGCATTTCATTGGGAAACAGAAGCGTTTGGTCACTTTTTAGGCATTTTCCAGGGCTACATTTAGTTGGGACCACAAGAATCTGGACTTATAATTTAGCGCACAGTTGCCTTGGCTTCTATTTATGAATCACTGTTATTTTGCATTGGTCTTTCATGTTCTTGCATGGGTTATTCTGTATTTGGCACCAAGGTGGAAGTCAGAATAGGTTTACTGGTTGACATCAACTGTAATTTAAGCAACTTTGTCTGAGCCTGAATCACTTTTCGAGGTTATAGCCCAAAATGTAGCAATAGAACTAGAAAATGGACAAACTTTAAGCAATAAACTGTAAGGTTTAGTGATCTTATGCTGATGAATGGACCCCTACTGACTAGGCATCAAACTATTGAATTTGCATCGAAGGCAGGGAATTACTATGGTCTTATCTATTATGTAAGGGCTGGGGGAAAAGAGGTGTGGAGAGGAAGAAATAAAAACTTGAACAGTTGTAGACAGCAAAATTCAAGGAAAATTCCTTCTGCTGGCATCATTGCATGCAATGTGTGCAATTTTAACAATTGGAAAGGAGGGTGAATCTTCCTTTCTTCCTCTGTATAGTTGTCCATTTATAGTTTCCATTAATCTAACCAAACATAATGTTAATGAAAGAGCATCTTATTTTTGGATTGCTGGTTTACCCTAATTGAGATATCCTCTTTCAGATGACCAGATCTAAAGGGGCAGCTATTCAACCATTATTAAAATTATCAGGCCGTTTGCAGCTTGTAACTGCACAGGTTCAGAATTTCTCACTTTTGCTTTAATTACTTTGATATGGTTAATAACATTTAATTAATAATTTGTTTTTTAATTTTGCAGATTGACAAGGCTGCCCTAAACAAAACTCATGTTGTATTGCATAATGACCAAGGAGATGATAATGAAGATGAAGAAGGAGATATTGATGAACTTTTTTATGGGGAGGATGATGATGAATCCCAATTGAGCAGTGATGATGATAACTAGATGCAATCACTGTAACAGGTGGACACTCTCCTCAAATCAATGTACTGCCTACATATGATATATGTATTGTATTATTTTTGACAGCGATTCACCTTTATGATATTCAAGAGCTGAAACTCTTACCTAGGTGGATGTTAAAAGACTGCAGCATTGGGATTGGAAGATTATTGTTCTTATCACAGTGGAACTATAATTTTGCATTTGGGTGGGCAAGTTTGACATAAAATAACAGATGTAAATGAAAGTACAAAAATGGAAAGTTGTGAGTGGCTAGAGTGAATACTTATTAGGGAATGCATATACATATGTTGTGTAAACATGTATTCCGTATTGCTTTTTTTTTTTTCAAAACATTGAATATTCCTGTTGTAGTTGCTTGATGATCGGTTCCTAATGGACTTAATGTGGGAAGCTTCATTCAGTGCGAGTTCCTTCTTCAATTTGCAACAGCATGTGCCGGTGCAAAACTGGAAGCGTGCTTTCATGGGCTTCACTATGCTAACGGTACTTGTCTCATTCCCATTTTAATTACCCATTTGCTCTTCCAACTTGTCCACCTGCATCTGTCATGAAATTTAAGTTTTAGACGTTACAGGTGAGTGCTTAGGCTATTTGTTTTGGTGCTGACCAGTTTGTTCCTTTTTGTGCTCCATTATGTCTTGCCCTGTAATATGTTTTTACAGAGTGCAGGATGTAAAATGGAAAGCAGTTCTATAATTTATCTGTAGCCTTTTTCTTTAATAGCATACAGTCTGGAAACCAAATAGATATCTTAACAAGTGTAATAAGCTGCATCTTACTTGTACCAATGATACTTTAATCAAATTTATTCTTTTATTTGTTTTGTCCATCATGAGGCTGATTTGACATGAGCTACATAATATTTGCCCCACGGAAACCAAATAGAACTGTAACTCTTCTCATTTGGAAAGGAGTTGGTGCCTTGAGAAATTGATGCAAAGACTATTCGCATCCTGGAACCCTAAAGATTCTCATATTTGTTTAGTGCTGATGTTTTAAAAACACGATGGACTTGTTTTGATTATGAATACTCTCTCCCTTCCATCCCATCCCAAGAAGATGGGCTAACTTTTTTTCTTTTCACTTATTCGAAAAAAGATAGTCTGCTCTTTTTTTTTGTTTTTTTCCCAAAGAATATCATTATTCGTAGATTATTTATTATGTTTCTATTTAATATATCTTATTATCAACGAATATGAGTTATCATTTACTAGTTTTTCAACAATGCCCCTAAATGTAGGGGTGTATAATTTTAAATAATTTTAACTATAATAGTAATATTTTAAAAAAAAATTTGTGTGAATATAGAACTGAGCTTTTATTTAGCAACAACTAGGATATCCAAGTTTTTGGCAACCTTGCTGTAACCTGCGATTACTGAACATTGGTTAAGTGAAATGTATTCGAAATTACATGCTTTAGCTTTTTGGTCATCAAAGTCAATGTCATTGTGTGATGATAATTATGATTTTCATTTACCATAATCAGGACCAAGATTGTAAAAATCGGCTTGGTCAATAAACCGGAAAAGCCAGCGGGTCACAGATTTAAGATCGAACCAGCCTATATAGTATTTTCATAAAATATAACATGTCTAATATATAATAAAACATAACATGTTTCATACATAATAAAAATAGAGAATAAGTTGGAAATTTTTTCTAGTGTACAAGAATAATATAATATGTCTAATATTCTCTTTTTTATTTTTAAAAAAAAATCATATTTCATATATTTGTATAACTAAATATTTAATTAATTATTAAATGTAAATATAATTTATAACTTGAAAATATAATCAGCCAAAATTTTCAAATTGTAAAAGAAAAGTAATATAAAAAAGAAGTGAGAAAAAAATGTACAAATGAGTGAACAATCCTATATAAAAAAAAGTAAGAATGAAGATAACATATTTGACCAATTTGATTAGTTTATAGTTAATTCATGTAGTTTTAAGGTCAATTTTTTTATTGAACTGATTGAATTGGACCAAATTTAATAATTAAAATTTTTTTACAAAAAATTAAAAAAAATAAAAAACCGGTTGAACCGGCCGGATTATCCAGTTTTAAAGATAAAAACCGTTCGATCTAAAAGCCAGTTTTCGATTGAACCGGCCGGACCGGTCTGGTTTTTATAACCATGATCAGGACACTTCACATTACTGAATGCTATTTGCTTAAGAAAACTTATCTTAACTTTCTAATGAGCAAAAATTGTACACAAAGATGGGGTAGTGTTTGCCAAGAATGGAGGGTTGAGAAGTGTATATATATATAGTTGTAGAATATAAGAAATTCTTTTACAGGATTTTTTTCACAAGAACGGAATAGCAGGCAGTATGCATTAAGAGCTCTCTCAGGGATGGAATGCGGAATCAATACTTCCGGCACTAACAAGCTTAGAATCTCATTCTTCATACATTTTCACATGCTTATTAGGCAATATTATTGCCATCAGATTCTATTATTTATATTTATATATATAAGTCTCCGATTCTTCTGCGTCAAAGTTCTCTTTTCCTGAATGGTAAGAAATTTGCTCATTCTGTTGCCAACTTTCTGAACCGTTCTTTCACACTATCCTGCAAGCATTTGGATTTTCATCACTGAAGACAGATGTAATGTTCCCATTGCGAGTGTTTTCACGATAATCTTCGCTGTAATGATCCGTTCTACTGTAAATTGTGTGCCGTGGAGGAGAATGAATATATTCATATTCAGTGACACATGGTGATGGCCTGTATGTATTGTAGCTATGGGTCACATAGATAGGCTGTTGTGGCTCTGGTGGAAGTCCATGGCCATTAGGGAATCTGTTCCACTGACCTCCACCATAGCTACGAGTATGACCATAGCCATATCTGTAACCATAGTCAGCTGGGTGATGGTATATGACATGAACCTCTCCAACATCTTTTGGTCTTGGGGGTTCTTGAGGCTGATTTGCATTTGTCTCTGCAGCAATAGGCGATGGTGACGGTTTCTCCACTGGTGGTGGTGGATCCTTCGGTGGCTCTGCTGGTGGTGGCACTGCTGCTTCAGCTGTTGGAGCTTCAGCCGGAGGAGGGTTTGCTGCTTCACCTGCTGGAGGTGGTGCACCACCTTCAGTTGCTTGCTGGGAAGGTTCTGTTGGCTGTGCAGCAGGAGGCTGATCAGATGGCTCGATATGGGAACATATGGTGGCAATCTTTCTAGTTTTCCTGATGGCTTTTACTATCTTTTCTGGATCTGCCCACCCAACCACTGTCAACTTCTGTTGAGGGAAGTCAATATAGAGATCATAGATACCTGTTGAAAATGAGTATTAACTCATCAAACTTGGATTTTTCACTGATTTGAAATTGTAAAAAATGTTTATGCCATCAAATTTGCTTACCACTGATGCCATAAAGTGCTTTCTTGATCTTCTGCACGCACCCATTACAGTCCATTCGGACTTTTATCTCTGTGACTCTGGGTTTCTGCAATCACGGAGGGAGAATAGAAAGTAGAAATTAGATTTGAAATTAATACTTATGCATTATTAGTTCCTGTCGCTGGGAAATTAATGGGCATAAAGGAATCTCTGATGGATGGTCTTCACATACCTCTAACTCAGGAACCATTGGGGAAAGAGAAGAAGACGCCGAGAGCTAGAGAGGCTGGAGAATATGAAAGAAGAATCAAACAGGTAGCAATTTATTTGGGCATGAAGAGGGAATATTAGAAAGGAAAAAGGTGTGGGGTATGGAAGGAATCTCTTTTTCCTCACTAAGATGGTAACTTCACCATATATGATGATATAATGTTCATTGTTACCCTTCAACATGTCATTGTCAAATCGTAAAGAGAAGGGACGGAAGAGAAGATATGGGTTGAAGAAAGAAAATGGTTAGCCAAAGGGAATTTTTCTTTAACACGGATGTCAATGTCTATAATTGAGTGTGTATGTATGTGCAGTTTTGATATCCAAAACCGACCATGAAAAAGATTTAAAAGTGAGGGCAAATGCATGATTTGTATTATTGAGTTTATGAATGGAATACTCCTAAAAAGAAAAAAAAAGAAGAAGATCAAAGTAGCTTTTCTTTTATGAGTGTAAGGATATCCACTATCAAGGAATCCTTTGGTCACAAGAAAAGAAGTGTAGACCAAATGGAAATGAGAAAATATGCCGTATGCATTCTTTATTACTTATTAGGGTTGGAAGGCATAAACCCACCATTCATTTTTGTCAAAAAGGTTGAAGGAGATTGAATTTCGGATTCCCTTATTGAGTGTTTGAGGTGCTTAACACTTGATAAAAATAGGTATATTATTCATGTAACAAGAAAAGAGTGAAAAGAATGAAACTCAATCAATTAAATGTTGAATTTTCCTATTAATTTTTATTAAGCAATGGGAAAAATGGGCAGTTCCTCCCTTGGACTAAATGCCATATATGTACTTAAAATCTCAGCCTATTCGTATACCTGACAACAATTTTTATTGTGCAGAGTGGTAAGCTTTATATTAAGGGAGAGAGGACCAGGTTGACCATCTGTGATTGTGAAGATATAAAGTAGCTTACAAACCTAGAGACGTGTAGAGAATTATGACTTTTTTTTCCAAAGGTCTCAGGGTTCGAGATCCTGCAAAAAAAAAAAAAGTAGCCTACAAATCTGTCAAAGGCCTTTTGGGCATTCCAAACATTAAACAAATCCGTTTTTACACTTATTGACGGATCTTAAATGAGATTGTTTCAGTCTTTGATTTTATTTTTATCAACTTCATTAACTCACTTTGATACTAACCTGCTACATACATTAATTCATTAATGTGGTTGGAATATTGATTCATGAACTTATTTACAGACGATATAATTGTTGGTAGAAACTTATTGCGAAATGGGTTTTAATTAAGTGTAATAATGGAGAGTTTAATTAAGAAATACACAGTTGATGACTATTTACAAATGATTTCAGAATTCTAATGTGCAAGCTACGAAGGAATATACAGCCTGGCTATATATATATATATATATATATATATATAAAGCATATATATATATATATATATATGCTTAACGCTATTTTATTATAGTAAAATTATAAAATATTTTTTTATCCCAAAAAAATCACAGAACTATATTTTTGTTCTATTAAAGTTATTTCAGGCTAATTTCCAGTGATACATCAGATTTTCAGTGATACATCATATGATATATTAGCTGTCACGTCAACTTTCTAGTTAACCTAAATCAAAAAATTATCCGAAAAAGAATTTAATAAAATAAAAACATAGTTAAATAATTTTTTTAAAATAAATTTTTTTTATAATTCTACTGTAATAAAAATAACATTTAGTAACTATATATGAAATTAATCTCATAAGGGCATTTTCTTGATCATTAACATTGTGAAATTGAAAGAGAGCACTTCTCCATCAATATTCCCTCCCCCATTAATTGGCCTATCTAGTTTTGACTTGAATTTTCTTATTTGATGATTTCACTTTGTGTATTATTATTATTATTCTTATTATTATTAGATAAAATTATCAAACTTAAATATGTAAAAAGAAGCAGATTGTTTGAATGCTTCGAAAGAAAGCCGCAGATTACTAATTAAGTATGAAATGACAACTGAGGCAAACCACATTGACTTGTTAATGAAATTGAAATCAAGGAGAACAGTAACAGCAAAATAAACCAACAAACACAGCACGGGAAAATTCCTTATTTTAAAGAAACCGGCTTGAGATTTTGAACTCGAGACATCACAACTCTAATTATTAGATTAGGGCTGTGACACGATACAAACTTCAGGAAATTTTCTTTGAAAGTTAAGCATAGGCATCTGGATTTTGGAGGAGATAGGCTTCAACAACTTTGTACATGCCCAAGGCCTTTTCTTTACCAGCCTTGACTTCCTCGTCATTAAGCACAAAATCACCCTTGGTATAGCAAGTACTCCTCATTTTGTTGATGCTACTACCATCAGAACCAGGCAGGAATTGTGCTTCATACACTACAGTCTCTAGTTTATCAAGCAATTCACCTCCTTCAATCAAACTGTACGTGTATGTGCAATTTTCTGAGTCTATTGCATCTATTCTATTCTTCACATACTTGAGTTGGTTACTTCCATGGAAGTTGATCTGCCTGATGCTGCCAACCCCACCATCACCTTGGACGAATTCAATGCTTTGAACAAGCTGTGGAAGGAGTTTTGGTATTAGGTTGTGAGAATCCAAAATCAATGCCTTGAACAATCTTTTAGGGGAAATTGGAGATGTTAACTCATCATTATATGTGAACACACCCATGACTTATATTAATATTCTCTAATTTCTGAAATTAACTTTCTACTTATTGCTAGTATAGAAGTGGTATTTAACTATTTATAGACTGAAAACTATTATTTCATTTCTTGTATTTATCATTTCATTCTTATTTTAATACAAGCTAGAGTCTGATTGGATATTCTAATTTAAGATTTTATAATCTTGATCATCATTTCATTTTCAGTTTTATGTATTCAAGGAATTAATCTTTAAGATTCAGAAAATTAAAATACCCAATTACAATGTTTTTTTTTTTTTTTGAGGAAAACATAATTACAATGTTGATACAATCAAAGCAATCATTAATTAGTTTTTGGAAGAATCTTTCATATATGTCACCATAATTATTCCATAAGCTCCCCCCCTTTTTTTTAACAAATACAAAAAATACTAGCTTTCTTCTTATAAAAATATTTTATTTAGACTCAATTTATTTTTTATTCTTAAATTGAGTAAAAATTTGAATATCATATTTAAAAACTAATTTCTTTTATTAATTTTACATTTACAATACTATCTCCATTTTATATTAACTATAGCTTTTAGTGATTTCACTAGAATTAAAAAGTCATTAATTAGTCTCAAATTTAGAAAAAAAAGAGTTATGAATACTAAATTATCCTTAGATTGAAAGATTAAAAATTATTAGAAAGGACAAAAAAAATAAAAAATACATAATTATTTAGTCTATACTAACAATAAATAACTTAAGAATTCTTTACCCTTGAAAAATATATATTTAATTTTTATTAATAACATAAAAACGATAGATAAATAGAATTTAAAATTTTTTCCAAAACAACTATTAATATGAAGCAAAGGAGTACAAAAATTAATTTATTTTAACATTACATTATTAATTAGGTTAATAAATAGATTGATCTACACAAAATATATTTTCTAATTATTAGCCCATGACCCAAAGAAGAGTCAGTCTGAAGACAAATGTCTCAACCAAGCACACACAAACAAAAAAGAGAATTTAAGATAACTAAACAAAAATTTTATAAATTTTAATATATGCTTTGAGTTAATGACACATATCAATATATTTAATTTTGTTGGAAAATGCAATAATTATTTTTTAACTAGGCACTATCTTACAAAATAAATTTAATTGCCAAATTTTATAATTATATCTAATTCTAAAAAATTTATATTTAATTTTTATAAATTTTTAAATTTGAAATAAATGTAACTTTGGTAATATGAAATTATTTTTTGAATCTAATTAATACTTATGTGGATTGATCTGAATTGAATAACTGACTGTTGACTAGATTAAATAATTGGATTAAATAACAAACGCTCTAGTTTAATCATCCCATTAAAATTGAATATATTTAATTCAATCAACACATTTAATTTAAGTCCGTGAAAAGCTATTTTATTCAGTCAGTCTATATAAACTTTAGATATGTTTTGGGACTAGTTCCATACTATTGAAGTTATGTTTGTTATAAAAAAGTGAAAGTTTATATAAAATATAATTTTTTTAAAATTGAATATAACTGTGATATCTTGTAAAATTTAGAATTTATTTTATAAATTCTCCATATATTAACACATATTCTTAAATATTACTCCATCTGTTACGTTTTATCCATTGTTTAAGATTTTTTTTACAAATATTAAAAATGTCATTTAATATGTATATGATATTAATGAAATTGTTAACTCGCAAGTGCACAAATTAATTGTAGATTGATAAGTTCACTCCCGACATCGATAACACAAGGAACGGTTTGACTTAAATTCCAAATTAATTAAATTTACCAATAGACACATAAAATAAAATCCTAAACACACTAATCCAATTTTGATGAGTTTTGAATGTAACATATTAAACTAAATTATATTGAGCTAAAATGCCATTTGAAAGATAAGATTTTTCAAACAAGATGATTAGGTACTTAGTTTCACATCCCTACTTGCATTCCTCCGTAACCAATTAAGCTCAATGAATTATGATTTCAAGGCAATCACCCTAAGTCATTAACTAACCAAACTAATGGATTAATCAATGTTCAATTCAATTTTGAGGCCAAATTAAAGTTGATGTTCCTAATGACTCAACCCTATAATTTTCATTTCAAGGTTAATAATTAGTAACCAATCAATTATTATATAAGAAATTAAAGAAGAACAATTTAACTGAAAAGAGAATCGACTTTCATTAAATAGAAAAATAAACAGGATTCTTACAAGCTGGGGTTGCTCACTAAGCACCCATAAAGGAATTAGCATAATATTACTATAACAATACTCATATCCATAGTAATATCCAAGCAAAATATTACAATAATAAAATAAAAAGAAAAAGATGTTTGCTTCTCTGAAAAATTGTATTAGCTCAAACTTGGAGAATGTTGGTTTTCTATCTCGCAAGCCAAACTCGAAAACAATTTCAAAAAGGCTCGATAATCTTCTCTAAGTGAATGAATAGAGTTGTCTTCAACAATTTGCCAACTTGTTCTCAAAAAATCAGCAGTAAGAATGACCCAACAAAAACGCAACAGTCAGCAAGGGAGAAACAAAAAAGAGAGAAAGAAGAGAGAGAAACCTAATTTCTAAAAAAAGCCTATTTAAATAAAAAGGACTCATATTTCATGTTAAATTCTCTCCCTCTTGCTGTTTTCCCCACTTAGATTGCTTAAAATCGCTCATTTGGGGTCCAAAAATCCAATTCTAACTCAACTTTCTCTATTTGGGTGTTTTTAATCAAGTTACTGCAATTTCAAGCGTCGCGTGCGCGATAATTATCGTGTGCATAATGAAAATTGCTTTAGCTGGAATTTGGGTCGTCTCGTGCGTGATAGCTATTGCACCCGCGACAGTAGCTTCACTTCTCATACTTCATTCTAGCATTGCGTGCATGATAGCTGCCGCATCTGCGATGACAAAATTACTCATTTTCATGCAAATTCACATCCAAAAGACTTCTAATCACATCCAACTCCTCCTCAAACCTAAAAAAATGAGTTTACATATAATAAGTATCTAAAATCAAAATAAAACCTATAATAAACACTGAAATTACTCAAAAAAAAAATATACTCGATAAATACACATCAGCATAATTATAGATGTAAAATGACTATATTATCCTCTTTTTTAAAGACTAAAAGTAACTATTAGAGAAGACTTTCATTAATAGATAAGGCTTTTAGGAGGTGTTTGGAATTGCTATTAAATATCCCAAAAATATATTTTGATTTTTTTTATTTATTTAACTGATTTTTTAAATTTTTTATAAATTGTTTTTTTAAACTTTATTCAGGAATAAATATCTAATTATATGTTTCTACCTAAAAGCAATTTTTAAAACTAAAATAAATAAAAAAATACAATTTTTTTTTCTAAATAGCTATTTTTCTAATGCAGTGCCAAATAGATTACTCCAAAATCAAGATACGAGTAAAGTTGGAAAAAAAAATTTATTTTTTATTGATAATTTAAAATGTCAATTAGAATGAAATAAATTTTATTTTATTATACGATAGATAAAATGAAACAAATTAAGTATATTCTATAAAATAAGAATAATTACAATAATATTATTTTTCCTCTGGAATTTTTCGGTCGGCATTACAACAAGGTATTGCCGTTCTTTTTATTTACATTATTCGTGTTATTTATTTATTTATCAAGTGAAACCTTTTAACTCTATCTGGAAATGCATTTTTGGGACAATTAATGGATTTTTTTTAAAAAAAAAACTGAATTTTATAATTTACTAATTTAATTAAATTTTGTCATGTATCCAATGAAAAACTCTCTTAAAGTCTAATTGATTTGCTACTTCTTGACTTCGATTGCTCTATATAGTCACGGGAAAATCAAATTAATATATACAGTGGAATATATGTAAGAGCCAACTTATATTAGCGTAGAACCATAAACACTTAAAGGGATAACTATAACTCCTATTTAATTTTTTAAATGCATGTAATAGTATATAAATTTATATTATTTTTTAAGCATTCTTTCACATAAAAGATGTTATAAATTTATTTTTATACTCTAAATTTAGGTTTCTGACTATTTTTCTCCTTTATTTAAATTTTTATTTATTTGCTCCTTAACTTAGAAAGTCTGTCTCTCTCTGCCACTATTAATAAGATTAAACTTGAGAATTGAACATTGATGGATTTTCTTTTCCATTGACAAAATTAAACTTCTGAGAATTGAAAATCTACAATTATGCTTAGCTGTGAAAAAAATTCAAATCATGAAATTAGAAAATGCAAAAATATTTTCTGAAAAGTTTGATTCATTAAGATTGCATCTTGCTTGTGTTTAGACACAAGCCTATACTTAATAATCAAGTTTTGACTACTTCTCTTTGATTTTATATTCAGATCAGTCAATTTGGAATCCTATTCATAAATTTAAATACTGTTTTTTATCATAAATTTTATTCTAATGGGTTGATAAGATAAAAATATGTTGGGATGAAGCTTTGTTAAATGGAAATTTTTGCTTAAATTAAATCTATATAATCAAACTAATAAAAAATTGATTGTAAGAATTTTTAATTAATATGATAAGTTATTGATTCAATTTATAAATTAATGTATGAACTTTGAATAACCAAAAGCATTGATCTATCTATTCATTTATAGATCACACTTATTTAATTAGCAAGTAATTAATAATTAATTCTGTTTATAAACCAAAAATTATTGCTTGCAAGTAAACTTTGAGTAACCTTTTTTTTTAAAAATCATTTAATGAAAAATAATATAACATTCACACTCTTCAATCCAGAGCAATATTTAACACAAGAGACAAATGGTCAACACATTGATCACACTCATTACCAATCCAAAGGAAACTGTTTTACCACACAAATAAAAAGAAAGAAAACCCAGGAACACAGGTTGGTTCAAGTGGTTTCAGCGCTGGATCTTGTTTAAGTAAAGTCTCAAATTTAAATTTTGTGAATGAAAAAAATTTGTACTATAAGAGATTTATTATGCCTTCATAGTCCAACAGGCTCGAACCGGATAGTCAGGATCTAAGGGTTTTTGGATGCCGATAGATTTAGATTTTTTTTTTTTTAAAAAGGAAAACCCAATCTCACTTTGTTCTTTTATTTATGATGATGGACTCAGTGTAAACAAGTATTGATCTAAGAAAGTTTAATAATTCAGGCATCAGGATTGGCATGGAGGTAGGCTTCAATGGCCTTAAACATTCCCCTGGCCTTTTCTTTGCCAGCCTTGATTTCATCTTCCTTGAGTTCAATATCACCCTTTGTGTAGTACTTGCTAATGCCCTTGCATATGCTTCCTCCATCAGGAGTAGGCACAAATTTGGTCTCATAATATATTTTTTCAAGTGTATCCATCAAAGCATCACCTTCAGTTATAGTATAGGCATAGACGAAGCTCTCTTCGTCAAGTATTTCTACCTTGTGCTTCACATATTTGAACTGGCTTCCTGTAATATGAATAAAATAATTAAATATGTGTTATTATCTGATTGTATTAATTTATAAATGATATGGTAGACAAAAGCTCTCCTAATTATATTGAGAAATATTAGATGATATTTTCTTGATAATAGTTTTGGTGTATAATCGAAATGAATTAAATTTACAGACCTTCAGCGAATGTAATCTTCTTGATGCTTCCTGGGCCTCCATCACCTTCAATGATCTCGGAGCTCTTAATGGCATGGGGTGCAACTTTAGGGATAATGGTGTCAGATTGAAGGGCAATGGCCTTGAAGAGCCTGTGTGCAGGGAGTGTGCTATTCACTTCCTCTTCATATGTGAAAACACCCATATTTGACTTCACAAAAAAGAGAAGGAGAATGTGAAGATTTTTAGGATGTTTTTGGGGTGAGGAGATACGAGAATTGGATGTGCTATTTATAGGCTCAACTTTAAGCTTACTACCAATGAAATATGATTACTTTTTCCAAGCTTTATATTTTTCCTCTCTTAATATTTTTTTTCCCTAAATATTTAGACTTCATAAGGAAGCTATATCTTAATTTTTTTTACAGGGTTTGAATTTAAAATTTTACAATTTTAATCACTATTATTAAACTAAAATTTATTTGCCTTTTCCATTTCTTGAATTCCCACTTGTTTATATATATATAATTAGGTGAGTAGTGCCTATTTGCATCAACGTCAAAGAAAGTATCTTTTCAATTTACATTATGAATCAATTCATTAATATTTTGCCGTCCTTCTAAAAATACATTAAAAGCCGACCTAATTTCTCCACATATGCCTGTTTAGACTGAATTTTATTAACCGTATTTCAATTATATAAATTGTAACAAGTTAATATTTCAAACATTATTTGTAACATAAAAGTATCTCAATTATGTAAATTGTAATAACTCAGTATCTCAAAAATTATTTATAACATAAAAATACATCAACTTTTATTTTGTAATTAAATATTATTTATGTCTTCAGTTATTAGAATTCGTTTAGCATTGTGTTTAGAAAAAACGTTTTTTGGAAAATTTTTTTTGTATTTTTAACTTTTTTAAGTTTTGAAATTTTTTTTGTAGACACATATAAATAGATATTTTTCCAGAAGCAGATTTAAAAAAAAAACAATTTATAAAAAATTAGTCAATTAAATCAGAAAATTTAAAATATGCTTTTAGAACACTCAACAACACTTCCAAACACCCTCTTAGCATTTCTAACAGAAGTATGATATGAAATATCCAGATAAATTTTAATGAAAACAAAATTAGTTATAATACTTAGTCAGTAAAATTGAAATTTATCTGATATGGATATTATAACTAATTTTATTTTTATTAAAATTTATTTGATATGGATATTTCATATCACGCTTATATTAGAGAGAATAACAGTTAAAGATGAAAATACTATTTAGTTACAAAATAAAGTTGAGGTATTTTTGTATTACAAAATAAAAATTGAAGTATTTTTGTGTTACAAAAAATTTTTAAGGTATTAAATTGTTGTGATTTACATAATTTGAATACTTTTGTATTACAAATAATCTTTGCATTGTTATGAGTTATATAATTGAAGGATCGTAGGAGAAATTCACCCGCCTGTTTGCAAGTGCTGGAAATTGGATTAGCTATTTCTCTAATTATATGACTAGTTGTTGAAATTATGGAACTGATTGGAAAAAAGTTGTTGGCTATAGTTTGATTAGTTAGATAATTAGCAGTTAATTTTGCCGACTTAGCAGCAACTTTTGTGTATGAATTTGGAGTTGATTCGTAATTAATTCTAATCATTTTGTAACTCAATGTTTAATTTATAAAGTAACTATCAATAATTATAGTTTTGTTATTAATATAAAACATAAATTAATTTTTATTTATTCATATAGTGCATATTATATATAATATAAAAAACTAGTTAATTAGATATAAAAATACAATAGAAAATATAATTATTTATGTAACAAAAATTACTATAAATTGATTTAATTATAAAGAAAAAATAATTTTTATAATTTTTTTGTTTATTAAACTGCTAAAAATTGAACAAATCAAATATCTAATTTAGCTTTTAATTAATTTGTTAAACAAAGAAAAATTTGAATCAAACCAACATTTAATTATTGGCAGTAGGGGAAGCAACAGAAAACTCAATAGCCTTGGGCCTTTAAAAAATAATTTCGGATTGGGGTTGATTAATTAATAATCGAGTGATTTATTAAAGATGGATGACTAGACTTTTTCAACCTCAAATGTAGAATATAAAATTTCAGATGAAGAATAAATAATAATAATAATAATAATAATAATAATAATAATGCTCTCTCCGTTTTTGATGAATTATTGTATAAATGAAGAAGTTGGAAGCTAACTAGCAGCGGAATGTTACTCTATGCGCACCATTTCACTAAGGAGATATTAGCTTCATGTGCAACCTTTTGTAACTCGGGTGTTTTATTGTAAATAGGTTATTTATTCTATACGTCGTCGTTTTCAGTTTTCTAATAGCAGGAATAGCTATTTTTCCCCTCTTATGTTTTTTCTTATATTCTCTATATAAATTCCTTTATGATCTAATTCAATGTATGAGAATTTTTTTCCTTTCACAAAACCTTTCTCTCTGTGATTAAGTTTCTACTTGATTTTAATTTTTTGTTCATGATATCAGAGCAGAACAAGATCCATCATTCACGATTTTGTCTTGATTTTGATATTTTTGTTTTTTGTTCTTTGAAATTTCGATGGAGAATTTACAGAGGACTGAAAATGAAATCAGAATTAGAAGAATACCAAATCTCGATGATCCACTGTATCGATAAGGATCTGACCGCCCAAGTATGATGTTAGTTTCTGCTCCACTTACAGAAATGAACTTATTGATATGAAGTAGATCGGTAAAGATAGCTCTTGATGCAAAGAACAAGTTAGGGTTTATTAATGGCATGATTGCAAAACCAAATGAAAATGACTTAGATTACCAAAAATAGAAGCATATTAATTTTATGGTGACATATTGGCTGTTGAATTTGATGAGTAAAGAATTATCAAAATCTTTCATTTACGCTTCAAGCATGAAACAGCTGTGGAATGAACTTGAACAACAATTTGAAGATAGTAATGGCCTAAAAAAATATAAGATCTAGAGGGAATTGGCTTCTATATGACAAGATAATAATGTAGTCACTATGTATTATAACAAGATAAAGAAACTTTGGGATGAACTCAATGTTTTACAACATATTCCCCAATGTGTGTGTGGTGCTTCTAGACAGTGTACTTGTGGTGTAATGAGGAGCATGATGGAGATTAACTCTCAAAAAAAGCTAGTGTAGTTTTTGATGGGGTTAAACAATTCTTATGATATTGTCAAGAATCATATTTTGGTTCTTGAACCCTTACTTATTGTTAACAAGGTTTACTCCATGGTTCTAAAGGTTGAGAAACAAAGAATGGTGCATATGAATTACAATGAGGTAACTGAAGGAAGTGCTATGATAGTGAAGGGATCAATAATGCAATAATTGGATGAATAAAAGCATGTACAAAAAGAAAGAAAAAGAAAATGAAAAAGACAAAAATTGCACATACTACAAGAAGGGAGGTCACACAAAGGACAATTGCTTCAAATTGAATGGGTATCTTGAATGGTATCATCAATTAAAACAAAAAGAAAAGATAGGAGGAAAAGGACAGGTCAACATGGTTAATACTCCTTTTGATGAAGAAGTTGTAGCAAATTAAGTGAATCCTTAGATCTCCAATTTTTTTGAAATGTTTCAGCATGGAATGATGAAATATATGAAAGATGGGAAATGTTTTAATGAAGAGTAGGCAAACTTTATTTAATGGCTGCATTGAGAATGAAAGTTTATGGATTGTAGATGCATGAGCTTCAAGTCATATTTGTGCAAATAGGAAAATTTGCAAAATCTAAAACCTATAAACCCACATATTACTATTTATTTACGAAATAGTACTACGAAATATGTAAACTATGCAAGAGATATAGCTTTACATGAAAACTTTGTTATTGAAAATGTCATTTATATCTAGAGTTGTAATCGAGCCAAGCCAAGCCGAATATTGATGAGCTCGAGCTTGTCTCGTTTAAATATATTCAGGTTTGAGTTCGATTCAAACTTTCATAGTTGAGTTCGAACTTGGCTCGTTTAAAAATTATTGAGCTCGTGAGCGGCTCATGAAAAACTTGTTTATTATCCTTAACGAACTAAGCTCGAATTCGGCTAGTTAACAAATAAAGACAAAAGCTCAAGCTTGGCTCGTTAACAAATAATGACAAAAGCTTAAGTTGCTCGATAACAAAATATAATATAAATGAGCTTTAAATGAACCTTAAACGAACACATTCGCGAGCTTTTAAAAGAGCACGTTCGCGAGCTTTTAAAAGAGCACGTTCGCGAGCTTTTAAACGAACACGTTCGCGAGCTTTAAACGAACACGTTCTCGAGTCCTTAAAAGAAAATTTTTGCAAGCTAGAGAACCAAACAGTATCAAGCTCTAACTTAATAAGATTTTTGAGCTCAAGCTCGGCTCATTAAGCTTAACAAATAATTTTGAACAAGTTTTTCTTCGAACCAAGATCCAAATAACCTGCGAGTAATTTGGTTCATTTACACCCCTATTTATATCCCTAACTTTAAACACAATTTAATATCAATTAATAAGCTAACTAAAACCAACAAAGTAATGTTTCTTTTTTACTCTGATTCTTGTCTTCGATAGGACCAGAAGACTAACTGAACCATGGCTATTGGAAAGGTAGTTGGAAACTTATATTTCTTATCACCTAGTTCCTTTCATCAAAATTGAGATAATATCACATGTTTTCCTCATAAAGGCATTTCTTCATCAAAATGCTATGCCAATAAAGTGTTTGGCCATGATGACTTGATTTAGCACTAAAGACTAGGCCATCCATCTAGGCTGTCATACAATATTAAAATTTTTCCATTAATGTAGCAAATAAAGATCTGAGTACTTATAACATTTGTCCTCTAGCTAAACAAGCCTGATTATCTTCCCTGTTAGTAAAATTTCTTCAATATCTATCTTTGATTTTGTTCATATTGATCGGTGGAGACCTTATCATGTTGCTTCTAAATCAGGAGCATATTATTTTCTTACATTGGTGGATGATTTAAGTCGAAGCACCTGACCTATCTTTTACAAAACAAAATACAGGTTCCTTAAATTTTGTCCACTTTTATTAAGATGGTTCAAACACGATTTGATGTTGCCATTAAAACTATATGTTGGAAATATGGAGCATCAAGAAGGGGGGTTGAATTGGTGGCAAATAGAAATTTTCGGCTTAATAGATTTCTTTGAGTGTTTGAGCAATGTGCAAATAAAACATAAAAAGTAAAAGAGAAAGAGAAGATTGCACACAAGAATTTATAGAAGTTCGGGTGTTAACAAACCATAGTTCTCTCCCCAACCGCAATTGAGAGTTTTTCTATCTCAAGTTGAGATTATAAGAGAGTTTTCTAGCTAATTCACAACTTAGTATTTTCTCAAGGTTCACACCGAAACCAAATCCCTTATGTTTTAATGGTTTACACAACAACCAATTCCTTGTGTTTTGAACAGTCTCACACACAACCCAAACAAGAGTTTTTCTTACTAGGATCATTCTTACAACCTATACCCAAGTGTTTAAGGTTAACACTTCAACCTTTCTTACAAAAGATATGAGAATTAAAATTGCAAGAGTTTTAACACACTTAAAATCAAGCTCTTATATTGTAAGGCCTTTTGGAGGTCTTTTTATAGTGTGTACCTTCCAATTAGCCGTTAAATATGGTGCCAAAACTATTTCTAACGTTCTAAAAAAGATTGACTAAAAGTTGTCTGACAGAGACAGTTTTCCGGTCGAAAAACCATGTTTCCCGATTGGAAAATTCATATATTTGTTGAAGCCTTACATGTGGCAGCCTTGGATTTGTCCTTGTCTTCAACGGCTCTTTAACGGCTAGTCTCAGTCAAATTTTCCGGTCGGGACAAAAGTTTTCCGATCGGAAAACTCTTGTTTCCCAGTCGAGAAACTATATTTCCCGGTTGGAACAACTTTCTGGAACTTTTGGAATGTTGAAATTGAGCACTTCCTGAGGGGGAAACTTTTTGTCTCAAGGGGAACATATTTTTCCTGAGGGGGAACATGCCTTTCCCGAGGGGGAAACTGCATGTCCCGAGGGAAAAACTGTCCTTCAATTTTTGACCGATTTGTTCACTGAGCAAATCAATTTCAATTGACTTGAAATTTTGTACACTATCAAAACAACATTAGATGAAGACATTAGTAACATTTTATTTGATTGTCAAAATCAAAATAGAGATCAATCACTCTAAGGTCAACACTATATGATCTGATAATGGATTTGAATTCACGAGTCATTCTTGTCAAAATCTTTTTTCTCAGTTTAGGATAATTTATAAAAAATCTTGTTCTTATACACCACAACAAAATGGTATGATGGAAAGGAAACATAGACACTTGTTACAGATTACTAGAGCTTTATTGTTTTAGTCTAAACTACTTACTAGAGCTTTATTGTTTCAGTCTAAACTACCTAACTCTTTTTGGGGAGAAGCTTTGCTCTATGCTCTACATATATTGTGAACAGACTGCCTAGTCCCGTATTAAATGGAAAAACATCCTATTAACTATTATATAAAAAGGATCCCTATTATACCCGACTTAGAAGTTTTGGTTGTTTATGTAATGCAACAAACATATATCCTGCTAGAGATAAGCTTTCACCTAGAGTTCTCACATGCCTTTACCTAGGTAACTCACTCGGTCATAAGGGCTCCAAACTCTATGATTTGACTTCTCACAAAATGATAATTTCTAGGGATGTAATTTTCCATGAGTCCATTTTTCCATATCACATTACTTCTACACTTACTACTTGTCCCATACCAATTATTCCCACTTCATATGATTCCTTATATCATGACTTACCCATCTCCATTTTACCTTTATCAAATGACACTGTACCTAAACCAGTGGAGTAAAATTTGTCACAATCTAATGCCAATACTAAATCTAATATTCAATGTTTTAGACAAAGCACAAGAACCAAGAAACCTCCCACATGGCTTAATGATTTCATTTGTAATTCTGCCACTACTGTTCCCATTTCCCGTCCTCTTTCTACTTCGAAATATACCCCTCATACTTTTCCTTATTTTCAACTTTCTCATTTCTCTCATGCACAATTATCTTTTGTAGCCAATATATCTACAATACAGGAACCAAATTCTTATATGCAGGCTTAGGTTCATCCATAATGGGTTGCAATAATGAAAGCAAAAATTGATGCACTAGAAAAGAATGAAACTTAGGATATCACTGAATTACTCCCAGATAAAAGAGTTATTGGGAGCAAATGGGTATACAAACTCAAACTTAAGCCAGATGGATCTATATATCATTATAAATTAAGATTTGTGACAAAAGGGTACAATCAAGTTGAAGGTATCGATTTCATTGATAATTTTTGCCAGTTGCAAAATTTGTTACGATCCGCATTCTTTTTGCCCTTACTAGAGCCAAGTAAGTAATGGTCTCTTTGTCAACTTGATATTAATAATGCTTTCTTACATGGTCATCTTGATGAAGAGGTCTATACGAAGCCTTTTGAAGGGTATACTAAGGCTTAGCCAGACCAAGTTTGTAGGCTTAAAAGGTCATTATATGGTCTCAAGCAAGCTTCTAGACAATGAAACATAGAGTTGACTCACAAGTTACATCTTTTGGGTTTTCACCAGTCTCTTCATGATCATTGTCTGTTTACTTACCAGCAACCTAATGTTTTTCTTGCCTTGCTCGTTTATGTAGGTGATGGATTGATTACTGGCAATTGAGAGTCCAAAATCGAAGCTGTTAAGTTTTATCTTCATCAGAAGTTTACTATTAAGGATTTACCGTAGGCCAAATATTTTTTAGGACTTGAAATTACTCGTACTACATCGGGGATATATCTTCATCAGCGGAAGTATGCCCTATATCTCATTTAGGTTGCCGGCCTCACTGGTGCTAAACCGACTTCTACTCCTATGCCCAAGGGCCATAAATTACTCCCAGATAAATGTGATTTGCTTCCTGATCCCCAGCCATATAGACGTTTAGTGGGAAGATTATTATATTTGGGATTTACTAGACCAGACATAACTTTTACGGTATAACAACTTAGCCAGTTTGTTCAGTCACCAAGGACTTCTCATTGGTGTAGTACCTTGCACGTTCTTAGGTATGTGAAAGGTAGTCCTTCTCTTGATCTCTTCTTTCCTTCACATAATTCCTTTACTGTTAAAGCCTATTATGATGCTAATTGGGTCACCTGCCTAGTGACTAAACGATCCCTTAATAGTTTCTGTTTATTTCTTGGCTCTGTGTTAGTCCCTTAGAAAACCACGAAACAAGGTACTGTTTCCCACTCTTTAGCTGAGACAGAGTATAGAAACATGGGTTCCGCACTATGTGAATTGTAGTGGCTTTCTTTCCTTTTGCGTGATCTTGGTCTTTCTGTTATTATGCCCATTGCTCTTCATTGTGACAACCAAGAAGCTATGCACATTGTTGCCAATCCGATTTTTTATGAAAGAACTAAGCACCTCGATATTGATTGTCATATTGTACGGGATCAAGTTAAAATAGGCTTTATATCTACTGCTCATGTTACTTCTTCAGATCAACCTGCTGATATATTCACCAAATTACCCCTCTCTGCTCCTCTGTTTTTCAGACATTTGTCCAAGTTGAGCCTTGCTGACTATTATCAAGCACCAACTTGAGGGAGGAATGATGAATTATTGTATAAATGAAGAAGTTGGAAACTAGCTAGTAGCTGTATGCTACTCTATGCGCACCGCTTTACTAAGAAGGTATTGGCTTCATGTGCAACCTTGTGCAACTCTGGTGTTTTATTATAAATAGGTTAATTATTTTTTACATCGTCGTTTTTAGTTTTCTAGTAGCGGGAACAATTATTTTTACCCCTCTTATGTTTTCATAATTTAAAACTAATTAATAATTTTTTAATTATAGTGAAATAACTCAAAGTGACAGAAGCGAGTAATAAACTCCCTAGCTGATTTTAAAAAATGATTAACAATTTTCATAATAGAAATTGAACTAAAGTTGAATATCTGGACTAGATCAACACTTATGATAAAATGTCTCTATCTCTTATTTTTACTTTGACTTTTGTGAATTGGGTTTGAAAAAGAAGTGCCTAACTAATCCAAAGGGTAACCATGGCCTTAATAAAATAAAGAAATTTTAAGCAAAAAATTCCACGGGAAAAGTCTCTCAAAGACAAAGTCATGCTGAAAAAGTATAAACTTCATTAATATGTGTAATTTTCATTGGTCAATAAGCAAATAAAATTCTCTATATTTTATTCTTTTGTAATTTATTCAATAGCTGATTCTTTGATCAGATTGAAGATAAAGCTTTTGTCTTTGATTTGAGATTGAAGATAAAGCTTCTTCATTTCTATGGCTAAAAAATTTCATATTTATCATAAACTTTCAAAATCAAGGTCTTGCTACCGCAGAGTATGAAGATAATCAAGCTAAATTACTAGTCTAGTGCCCTGCTCTGTAATATAATTTAATTAATATAGCTTTTTTTTTTTCAAGTTGGGAGAGGGGATAGTAGGATTTTGAACCTCGTTTGCTTAGGAGACTCCTAAAATTTTCAACTAAGTAGATTACAAGTGATTCTCATAATTTAATTAATATATAGTCGATACTGTTTTATACTTTTCTAAAATAAAAATTACAAATAATAATTTTAGAAAACAAATTCTTCTATTTTAGAGAGGCATAGTCTTCTTCAACACTTCATGTTTAAATAATAAATGATAAAAAAAGAACTTTTAATTCAATATGAAAAAAACATTTTGAATATAATAATTTTCTGGTATAAAATATTCAATTGAAAATTCAAATTTAAGACTTCCGCAATTTTGTTTACTATATTAGCATTACTAACTTTTAGTTTATCGATTTTAATATAATTTGCAGTCCGTATTAACTGTAGCATTAAATTGATTATGGGAGTAAAGAAGAATCTTATGATCACATCATATATATTAGATGAAGATAATAGAAAAATTAAAATTTTTCAACCCACAACGTCAATAGTTTAATTATATTTGTCATATAATAACTCTCCCATGGTCATATATTTTTTGTCAAAAAGGGGTCCATGTCTAGAAGGTGTATTCATTTTTTTAATTTATTTCATTAATACAATAAATCAAATGAATGATATAAAATTTTTTTTATTCAAATTAGTTCCACTAATTCAAAATGTGCCAGATAGAATATTGAGAACAACAAAATACTCTCTCAAAAATTTTAAAATAACTGTATACCCAAAATTAGTTAAGTAAGAAGAGTCTTATACGGTGGCGGACTGAGAAGTTTAACTTGGGGGGACTAGAAATGTAATTGAGCTGGATCAAATTGATACAGTACTAGGCTTGAGTTCGACTTGATTAAAAAATTCTAAGTCTGAGCTTGATCAAGCTTTTTTAATTATTCAAAACTTAACTCGAAAAACATTCGAATTACTTGAACTCAACTCGATAAAGTTCAAATCGACTACAAAACTTAATAAATAATGTACTTAATTCAACTCGACTCGATTAAAATCGAATATGTAAATACAATAAATATTAAAAATTAACTATTTGATTAAGTTCTCGAGTCTTATAAGTTGGTTATTATAATACTTGAACTCAATTCGATAAATTGCTCAAATTATTCGAGCATAAGCTTAACTTAAATAACTACAAATCGAATTCAAATATTTTACTAGTCGAATTTAAATAGTTTGACTTGTCTATACCAAGGAACCAAACTTAAATATATTATTAGACAGTAAAAAATTAGAATATATATTCATGTTTGGTTATTCAACTATTATTAATTTTTATTCTCTTTTTCTAACAAATTGATTTAATCTTTTTATTCTTTGGTTAATTTTTTAGTCATAGTATGATTATTAAAAAAAAAAAAACTTTAGGGGGACTTTATTTTAGTAAGAAATAAAGCTTCCTAAAAAATTTGAAAAAAAAAATTATGAGTTTAAATTAAAAAGCTAAAAGTCTAGTAAACTATTCAAAATAAAAAAATAATTTTAAAAAAACTATTATATATATATATATTTATTTATTTATTTAAGCCAAAATCTAAACATATTCTATAATTTTTTTTCTCTTTTAGAAATAAAGGAGTCATGACTTCTATTTGCTCCTTTTAAATCCGCCATTGATCACATATCAACTCATCACGATGTCTAAGATAATGATATAAAAAAAATTTTAAAATTAAATAATAATGTCATTTGACTGACTGCATCATAAACTGAATTTGGATTAACAAAAAGCTTTTTTTTTGTTGTTGTTGTTATTTTAGTAGAATTATGAGGGACCATTTCTAATAAATAAAGTTTTGCCTCTCTGACTCTAAGGCATAATCTTACAATCAGCAGATAACTTAGGACAGGAAATCTTGAGGTTCATATTCTATAAATACCAACCTTCACTCTTTGCATTTCTCACTCACACTCAAAGCCTCTTCCTTGTAATTCATATTCTTAATATCATCATCATCATCATCATCACCATATAGTCAGTGAAAATGGGTGTTTTCACTATTGAGACGGAAACCACCACTGCAGTGCCAGCGGCCACCATGTTCAAGGTGTTCGCCCTTGAATCCGATAAATATATCCCTAAGATTATTCCTCAGATCTCTATCCAAGTCCTTGAAGGAAATGGAGGCCCTGGTACCATTAAGAAGACTACCTTTGCTGCTGAAGGTTTGATTCTCTCATATTTTTCTTATAAATTCTCTTTTTTTATTTACACGTTAAAATTAAGGTACCATTGAAAATCCAACTCCTGAGCTCATAGTCCGTTATTATAACTTTTATTACTCAACCATAGATTATACATTGATTTAGATTAAATCTATTTATTCATGAAAAATATCTCTCTTGACTCTGGTCAACTTGTTGAAAAAAAAAATAAAAATTGATTCTTTTTCTATAGAAATTATATTTGATTGAGTAAATATGAAATGTACCGGATAAGATGCAAAATATTTTTTCAAAAGTATTTAAGATAGTTACATATTTAGGATTCGAATTCGAGATCTTTTGTTAAGTTGAAAAAATCTTGAGTCAATTCATCCACCTATAAAAATTTGAATTTTTTTTTATATAAGTGCTTCGTACGAATATCTTTAACTCAAAACTTTAATTACAGCTTTGGTCATTGGATTAATACCACTAAGTTAAAAGCTTATTGGTTAAAAAAAATTAGATTTTTTATTTTATACTTACCCACTAAATATTCTCATACAGGTAATGAATTAAAGTACATAAAGACCAAAGTTGAAGCAACAGACAGAGACAACTTCACCCATGCTTATAGTATTATAGAAGGGGAACCATGGATGGATACACTTGACAAAACTACCATTGAGTTTAAAATAGAAGCTTCTGCGGATGGAGGATCCATTATCAAGAGCACCAGCAAGTATTTCCCCAAGCAAAACTCTCAACTTGATGCAGACAAAATCAAGGCTGGAGCAGATAAGGCCATGGAGACCTTCAAAGCCATTGAAGCCTATATCTTGGCCAATCCTGAAGCCTGTTACTAAAATTCTCTAGCTTAATGGTATTATTCTAATTAAAAAATATGGGTTTTTCTACGAGTTTCAGGCCGAAGGATTTTTGGCCTCATATAGAATAAAAGTTTGCAGTTTTTTTTTTTTTTTTGAAAAAAGTTTGCAGTTGTTTTGAATTGATGCATGGTGTGTGCTTGTAACTTGTCAAATGAGATTATAATAAAAATTAATAGCTTGATTACCATTAGAAATGATGGATTTATTTATAATTATAGAGTTTCCTTTAATTAGTTCAATATCCAAATCAACTTAGTATAATATGAATTTGTTAATTAAATTTTGAAAAAAAGCACTTGCATAATATTTTTAAGGTCCACATCCCAGAAAATTTTTCATAAATTGCGGGCCACATTTTCTTTAAAAAAATTGCATAGAAACGCTATATATTTATTAAAATACGATACATTAAAAAGAATATAGTATTCTGATGGCACTAAAAAGCTAGACTCATGTTCGAGTAAGTAAAATAAAATGATATAGATTCTCTCTTCTTTATTTGCAACAAATTTATTAAAAATTACATAAAAACTTTTATTTCCAAACAAGTTTATTCATTAAAAAGAAATACAACACCCCATCTAATATTTTTTGAAAATTACATAAGCTTAAATTTCACACCCTAAATTAAACTCCATATTACTTTATGATTTCACTTAAAAAAAAAAAAAACAAATTATCATAAATCAATCTAGTCTTATTATATTTGATAGAATATGATAAAATTGATTTATGATGAATCCGATCAATTAATCAATTATAGGCATCAGGATTAGCTGAGAGATATGCTTCGACGGCCTTGAATAATCCCATAGATTTTTCTTTTCCCGCCTTAATTTCCTCTGGTTTGATCTCATAATCACCAATGGTATGGTAGTGGCTGCGAGACTTGATGATGGATCCTCCATCAGCAGATGCCTCGAACTTTACCTCATTGGCAATTTTTTCAAGTTTTCCTATTAAAACATCTCCTTCAATCATTGTGTATGAATATGTTAGATTCTCTTTGTCTACACCATCTGTCCTTTCCTTCACATATTTGAATTGGCTACCTGAAACATTCAAAAATGCAAAAAATAAATAATTAACATTGCATTCCCTCTTAATTAGAGATTTATAATATAAAACGTTTTTAAAATTTAAGATTTATCCCCTTTAACGGGCATACTCGATGCAACTCCATATTACCGGATAGTCAAAACTGAAAAATGGTCAATTAACTAAGAACCTGTGGTATAAAAATTTCAAGGAAAAATGCACTTTTAGCCCCTAAATTTGTTAGAATTGTTCAATTAATCCCATCAAATGAACTTTAGTTCAATTAGGCCCTTAAACCTCTAAATTTGATTCTATTGAACCCTTATTTGATAAAAAAAAAAATTAAATTAAATAACATTTTTTGAGTAGACAACATAAATAAAATGTTATAAAATTAAGAAACAAAAAACATTTCAGAATCTCAACTTTTTAAGGTTATTCTATTAAGTCCATCGATTTTTAATTAATATTCAATTTAGCCCCTAAAAATATAGGGGTATTTTTCAGGTAATTAAATATAAATATAAAAACGAGAACCTTCGCCGAAGTTAATTTGCTTGATAGTCCCGGCTCCTCCATCTCCTTCAAGAATTTCTACACTCTTGATAGCCTGAGGCAAGACTTTGGTGATAAGGTTGTTGCCGTCGAGGACAAAGGCTTTGAACAATTTGGATGGTGGAATTGAGGAAGTAGTCTCCATTTCAAAACTCACAACACCCATTATTAATTATGATAAAATAAAAACCACCCAAAAAAAAAATTTAATTTAGATTGTAGTGAGCTTTTGAGTTTTCTTTGAGTTAGGGATGAACAAATGTGAGGCCAAAGTGTGCATATTTATAGTTGAAGCTTATGTTATAAAGATTTGAATGAGTAATTAATATTTAATCTTAGCTTAAAAAAATGCAGCTGAGATAACTATGTAAATGCTTTGTGATTATTTATTATTATTTAAGTAAAATAGTATTATATGATTCTGTATGGTGTCCTGTCCACGGCATCATCAATTAAATTTTACTCATGGATTTATTAAATATCCAATATGGACAAATTTATGGATATATTTAGGGAAAAATATTTATCTTATATGTAGTTTGATATAATTTATTAGTATCTCTGAGATTTAAAAATTATATGATTTGCTTCTTGTGATTTGATATAATACACTAGTTTTCTAATATCTGAAAATTATATTATTTACTCTATATATTTTAATATAATACACTAATAAGAAAAAATGTTCTCTTTTGCTCAAATGATGCTAGTTCACTAAATCAAATTTGCAGAAAGTACTAGTGTAATATGTCAAAACTTTAGGAAATAAATAGTATAATTTTTAAATTTCAGGGCTATTAGTATATTATATTAAATCAAATAGGATAAATCGTATAATTTTCAAATATCATGGGATACTAATATATTATGTCAAACATGGGATAAATAATAATTTTCTCGTATATTTATGCATGTACAAATAATTAAGAAACAAACTTGAGCTAGCACTTACGGGTCTAAATGTGTATTTTCAAATGATAAGTGTACATTTTCTCCTAATTAAAAGTTTTGAATTCAAATTCTGAATATAGAATATACGAGCCTATCCAACACATACCTAAATTATTAGATATATTGGAAAAAAAAAGTTTAAATATGTCCATTGACCAAAAATATTGAATTTAAGCTCCGAAAATAAACACATTTAGAATTTATTAAAGAATATTTTATTTTTTTAATGAATTTGCTCAATATAAATTCATATTAATCTACATCTATTGTGTTGTAATATACTAAATGGTTTGGAAAAAAAAAAGTTTAAATGTCTACAAATTACTTCTTTACTTCATGACTTATGGAGGTAACTTATTAATTGATAAGTTTTCTGATACTATTTATCATACTATATATAAAAGTGGGAATATGAGACAAATAAACTTACCGAAAAATCAACATAATTATATTAGTTAATTAGATTAATTTTGTCATTTAATAATTTAATTTATTAATAAATTGTATTAATAATTCATTAATTATAAATTCAATTCTATTAGTACTAAGTAACTATATTTTATAATAAATAAAACAAATGGTTTATTTTTAAATTAACATAAATTATGTCTAATTAATCTATAATATAATATTTTTGTTATATAACTAACAGTAATAATATTTTTATATTAAAAATTAAAATAATAAATATTAATATGCATATATATATATATATATTAGCTAATTGAGTTAATTTTATCATTTAATAATTTAATTTATTAGTAAATAGTATTAATAATTTATTAATTATAAGTCCAAATCTATTATGACTATATAATTATATTTTATATATATAAAAAAATTCAGATAACTACATTTGGTTTATTCATGTCATATTGCATCTTGTCTTTACTAATTATCTTTATTTGACAATATTGATAATTTTTTATATGTAATGTATCATTGTTACATTTTTTATATATAAAAAAATCAAATAACTAATATCAAAGGAAAGAAAAAATATTTAATAAAAATATATTAGAAAGGCGCCGTATTGTTCAAAGTACAACAACAATGATTTTTACTAACATATTAAATTTATATAATGGTAAATCTAAACTAAATTATAATAATGCAACGTAATGTATAACATAAATTTCAAAATATTGAGTACAATTTTTATAAACTCAATTTAGATTGAAGGATTTTAAAATCTATGAATTTCATAAAATCCATGAACTTTAAATCTACGGATTATAAGAATTTTATCGTTTAGCTTGACAATTAAAATATATATATTGATGATGTAATTATTCTTACACTTGTATTTAGTTCAATAACTACAGTCCATGAATTTAATTATTAATTTTCAATTGTACCCTTTATTAAATATTAATAATTTATTATTAATTAAGTATATACAATCAATTCCACTGTATACTTAAAAATTTTAAAAAATAAAATTGGTTATTTTAAGAGTTAAAAAATAAAATTATTATATATTATAATATTTAATTACATTGCTAGAAAACTATTTTTATTAATAATTTAATAATAATAATAAAGTAATTAGTTGAAATTAAAAGAAAAATAATTTTTGCTTTTTTATTATTAAAAATAGTTTTGAAATATTATTAATTTATTATGGATAATCTTGGCATAAAAAAATTATGGCAACAATTCCACATTAGTCAAAATTCATAGATTTTAGACTTTTCCGGCTAGGAGGTGAGAAATTAAATCTTTCAAAAATGAAAGATTTTGGTGGATGAAAAATTTTGTAAAATTCATCTATTTTAATATTTTTAAGTAACCAAATGATGAATTTGATATAAATATATGGATTGTTGAAAATCATTCATTTAAAATCTCTCAATCCAAATATAGCCATAAATTATTTAAGAAGTTAACATTTCTTAATAATTTTTATATAATTCAATAACTAATTTATTTTAATCATATACATAACGAGTTAAATTTTTTGATGTGCATAATATAATATAATTTACTTTTATATAAAATATGAGAATCAAATATAATTAATATTTAAATTAAATATGACTTAATTGCATGATAATTAAAAAACTAAAATTAATTTATTGGACAATAATTTATTTAGTAATGATAGTCCAATTATTAAAAATTACATGCATCGCTCATGGATGATTGAAAATAGGGAGACAAACAAAATGACCATAAAATACTTACTACCTCTATTTTATATATGACTCTTAATAATAGATAAATTAATAATTTTCATGTGAGTTATAATACGAGTTCAATATTTAATAATTATGTGCAAGACACGTTAATGAAAAATCATAATCATATCATAATTATCATATCATCATACTATATATAAAAGTGGGAAAAGAGGGGACATAAGAATTTAAAAAGAAAAAAATTAATTTAATAAAAAAAATATTATGAAAGCAGGACAAAAAAAATAACTATAGCATATTGTTATTTAAAGTACAACAATAATAGTTTTTACTGAAATATTGAATTTATATAATGGTAAGTACATGCACGTAATATATATTATGAATTTCAAAATGCTGAGTAAATTTCTTATAAATTATTTGAGAAATTATAATTTGTTAATAATTTTTATATAGTTCAATAATTAATTTATTTTAATCATATACATATTGAGTTAAGTTTTTAAAATTTATTTGTATAGTATAATATAATTTACTTTTATATAAATTATAAGAATTAAATATAATTAACAATCATTAGTATTTAAATTAAATGTGATTTAATTATATAATAATTAAAAGTAACTAAAATTAATTTGTTGGATAAGATTATTATTATTTATTTAATAATGATGAGTCTAGTTATTAAAAATCACGTATATCGCATGTGGATGATTGAGAATAGGGAGATAAAGAAAATGATCGTAAAATACTTACTACCTCTATTTTATATATAATTCTTAATAATGGATAAATTAATAATTTTCATATAAATTATAGTACAAGTCTAATATCTAATAATTACGTGAAATGCAATTAACCTAATTGTATTAGTTAATATGCTTAATTTTGTCATTTAATAATTTAATTTATTAGTGAATAATATTAATAATTCATTAATTAGAAATCAAATTCTATTAGGACTAGGTAACTTTGTTTTATATATAAAAAACATATAACTAATATTAAAAAGAAATAAAAAATAATTTAATAAAAAAATATTTTGAAGGCACGGTTAAAAAAAATATAATAGACAAGATCATTTGTATATAGTAAATAAATTAACAAATATAGTAGTCAAGATAATTAATGTATCAGATAATATGACATGAGTTTTTTCGTATATAGTATGATATAAGAATTAAATATAATTAACAACTATTAATATTTAAATTAAATATGACTTAATTATATAATAATTAAAAGTAACTAAAATTAATTTGCCAGACAAGATTATTATTAATATTTATTTAATAATGATGAATCTAATTATTAAAAATTATATATATCACACGCGAATGAATGAAGAATAATGAGGACAAACAAAATGATCATTAAATACTTACATCCTCTATGTTATATATTACTTTAAATAGTGACAAATTAGTAATTTGATGGACTTTAAGATAAACATATACTTCTATAATTCATTATAAATAAAATATTATAATAAGACGAAACAAATTAATAAAAAATAAAAAAATTATATAAAAAACAAATGATGATTAATGATTAATCCAATATCTAATAATCAATGCATGCACACTAATTTGATTGTATTAGTTAATTGAGTTAATTTTATCATTTAATAATTTAATTTATTATTGAATGGTATTGACAATTCATTAATAAAATTATTTTATTTTATTATTTATTAAATTAATTAACTTAAATATTAATAAGTAATAAAATAATTAAATAACTTAATAAGTAATAAAAATGTATTAGAAGTAATGAACATATAATGAATATTCAAATTCAAAATGATAAATAATCAAATTCAAAATGATGTACAATTAAAATATAAATATTAAACCAATATGCGATAAATAATCAAGTTCAAAACTAGAAATATTCAAATTCTAATAAAAAAATTTATAAATTCATCATCATAATTTACTATACATAATTTATTATTACTAAAACCGTAAAGTACGTACTATTTTTATTTTATATATGACTATTAATAATTGATAAATTAGCAATTTGATAAAATTTGAGATAAATATTACTTATATAATTCACTATAAATAAAATATCATAATAAGATAAAATAAATTAATAAAAAATTATATAAAAATCAAATAGTGATTAATGACGAGTTAAATATTTAATAATTATGTGCAAAACACTTTACAAAAAACTAATATTTTCTAAGTTGGATCATATATATTTTTATTAGACACGTACGTCACCAATTTAATAATAGATTATCATACAAAAAATAATTTGTTCAAATTAAAAATAAATTTTAATTTTTTACATGTAAGAAATCTATATGTACATATATATAAATTTTTTTGTTCAAAACTTCCAAGAAATTCATTGATGAATAGTTGAAGCTTGACTTGCTCAACAAACAATGGACGGTGCAGCAGTAAATTAATATTTGCCATCCCTATCTATATATCTTTTTTCTTTTAATGATTAAGATTTAAATTATAATTGCATTTGTTTCGATACATGCCACAAACTTAGTCAACACTTTTTTATGACATTATTAATTAAATTCTGCTCGATTAAGATTAAGTTATAATTTAAGTCAATATTTGAATCTCAACAGTTGTAACCTTTTTATTTTCAAATTCTGAAAGAAAATGAATATTGATTAATAAAATTTTGAGCTAGTGATACTCAAACATGAGATGGAATAGTAAATGTTTTTTTTTTCATTATTAATCTTGAATTTGAATTCTAAATATAAAATATATTTAAAATTTGAGAAAAATCAATTTATTTTTTTAATAAATCTATCTATACAAATCAAAACTAGTTTGAATGACTAACGTCAAAAATAAAATTTCTGGCTGGTATACTTTCTTAAGTATATAACCCCAAATTGTCCCATTAATGAGAAATAGTCAAATTATGATTTTATATACATAATAACATTAGTGCTTAAGAAATGGGGGAAAACGATTTCTGTTGCCTCTTTCTTGTAATTTTCACTTTGGCTGGTAGAATGTTATATTCTTTTTTTTTTTTTTTTTTGAAAAAGAATGTTATATTCATTAACTCTTAGTTTCTTATAATTATAATTATATTTATATTTAAGCTAATAATTATATTTTGTTATATAAGAAATTAATTTTCTTTAATAAATCTTAAATTAATTGTAGTAATTACTTTTAGTTATGCTTAAAGTAAAAGTTGAGGTTCAAGGTTGACATACACTTAGCTGTTTCATCATTTTCTTGTCGTTAAGGGTGGAGGAGGCAAGGCATATGTGTGGCATCTTAGCTCCTCTTAACTTTTTTTTTTATATAAATTTTCTAATCAGAATTTATAATTTACTATAATTGTCCCTCTTCTCATTTGTTATTTGAAATAGATTTAGGCTATGTTTGTTTCATGAAATAAAATAATATTGAATAAAATTATAATTTTTAAGGAATAGAATAAGTATTCCTAGAATAATTATTCAAAAATAATTATTATTTCATACTTTAGTTTATAATTCTGAATTAACTATTTATAAAGTCTTCTATTTCCTTTGGAAACAAAGACTAAGATTCCTAATTGCATGTACTTTAATATTTTCACGGAACTAAATTCTATGAAAGAAGTGTATCTCTGCAACTTAAAAAAAATATGAAAGTGATTGGCAAATAGATAAAAACTGGTCTTAATTTTTTTTCCTATTCAATTAAATTAATATTAATTATTTTACATTATTAATTTAAGTCAACAACTGATATCTGTTAATTTTTTTGAGTAAAATTGTGAAGTAATTATTTTATATTAAAAAATGAAACAATTATTTATTTTCATTTTATTGTGTTAATATGATTTTGTCTTTTGTTTTTAATAGCTTATTAATTAGATTAAAATGATTTTTCTTAAATAAATTTGGAGACTTCATTATTTGCTCAATTTTATATTATTTGATGCAAATATAGTATATTTAACTTTTATTATTATATATAATAAATATTTGACCATTTATATTTTGATTATTATTGGTTCTAGATGTGGTAATAATGAACACAACAAGATAACACAACGTAAACCCAACATAATATTTGCAATTTAGAGTTAAGGTTTATCGTATTCGTGTTATAATCATGTCCGTGTTATAATTGTGTAAATCTGATAAAGACACGAAAATTATCGTGTCGTGTTCGGATTGACTTGCTTACACGAAAAAATACATTTAACACATTAATAATTCATATCGTATCGTGTCGTATTGACACGTTTAATTTGACACATTATAACCCATATACACATTAGTTATATCATATTAGTACTAATTTTATAGGTTAATCATATTAAACGTATCGTGTCATGTTAATCCGTTATTAAATGAGTCGTGTTTGTATTTAAATTTTAGACACGATTAGCTTATCGTATTGTGTTTGTGTTGACTATTATCATATTACGGTATATATATCAAGACTCAATCAAACATGACCCGTTAACAATAATTGTCATCACTAATTAGCCCCCTTATATGCAATCCTGCTCTGCTCCTGTTGTCGTCCAATTTCATTAAAGAAAAAGTACAAGATAAAAAGAACAGAGGGTGTCAAACTAAACTAGCTGAAAAGAAAACTAGATACATCGCTGAAGTCTTTACAAATAGCATTAGAACATAAAGTAGGCGCTGAATCTCCTCACTGAAAAACATCCCCTGATACCCCATCTTTTGCTAACAAATCTGTTACAGTATTTGCCTCTCTATAAATATGAGAAACCCAAATATGCATATTAGATGAGAAATGTAAACATTGCAGCTAATCTTGCTTAACTTCCCATGGTACAGCCTTGGATCTGGAATGGAAAAGATGAACGACATAGGAGGAATCACACTCCAACCATAAATGATGTCAGCCCCGATTCCATGCGATTTCAACAGCTTTCATAGCAACTCGAAATTCAGCAATAAAAGCAAACTCGAACCAATGCTAAAAGAGAAGGATCCCCTTGGAAACCCACGTGTAGTTCTAAAAATTCTACCAATCCTGCATTGCTAGGGGGAACCAATTGCTAACCCATCTGTATTAATCTTCAACCAATTGCATGGTGGAAGCTGTCAAGTATTTATCTGCAACAATGACAGGAGCCTTGTGAAGAATACCTTTAATGCCCAACTTATGTAACAAATTCAGTTCAGTGACCGAATTAAACATTATACTTACAGATTATAATTGAAAATAACATCCGAAGTCCAAGTCCAATATGAATATGAAAACAATTCATATAATTCATTCGCAGATTAAGAAGTTAGTGCATTTTTCTCCTTATCAAATTCATAATTATATTTGTATGTTAAATTAATAATTAAATATTAAATTGCAAAAAAAAAAAAAAGGATTGTATAAAATATAATATGTACTTTCAATTAAATGAATAAACTTTTGATATTTTATCAATTTAAATATTATACCCAATTTAGTAGAAAGACTTGTTGACATATCTGAATTTTTTGATAAATAAATTGCTTAGTTAACACTATTAATATTGAAATATTAATATTATTTTGTCTACGAGCAAATAAAATACTTATAAAGAATTGATATATCAATTATTTAGTTAGCAAAAAAATATTCTTGTAAGAAAGTTGAGACAAATCAACAATTTTTTCTACCAAATTGAGTAAAATAATTAAATTGATAAGATATTAAAATTTTGTTCATTTAATTAAAAATTTTGAAAGTATATATTATTTTTTATACAAACGTAATTGTTCAGATTTTTTTTAGTAATTTAGTCTATTATATAAATTAAATAATTTTTTAAATGTTTACAAGGCACTTTATCACATATGGAATTCACACGTGTGTATTTAGAGAGAGTTAATTGCATTTTTTTAAATTGTAATATTTTGCCGTTTTGCACTTTTGTTGATGATTTTATTTAATGAATGTTATTCTCTATCAAATAATGTGTTTGATTTTTAGTTTTTTCAGTTTTTTTATTTTTAGTTTTTTAGAGTTATGATTTTGATTTTCTGCATTTTGATCTTTTGTTGTTTTTTTTTTCTGTTTTATGTGTTTGATTCATTTTTGTTTAATTTTGTGTGTGTTTGTTTAGTTGTAAATTAGAGGTTCATTATTTTGTGCATATAGATTCATTAATTTAAATGTATATATATTCATTTGTTATGGAGTGGAAGTTTATCATAATTTTTATGTACTGTATCCTTTGAAAATTTAATGAACTTGTATTGTATAATTAATAAACATATAGTTAACAATTAATGAATATATAATTAACACTTAATGAATATATAATTAACACTTAATGAATATGTACCTAAGAATCAATGAACCTTATGTGTTTTAGTTTTGTTAAGTTGAACATTAAGGGAAAAGTAATGAATATGTTATTCAAGTTTAATGAATATGTAGTTAATACTAACTTGAGTTTTAAATAAAAATTAATGAATCTACAATCTACAACTCAAATTTAATGAATCTGAAGTTAAAAATCAAGGAAATTATAGTTAACACTCGATGAATTTTATGTTATGGAGTGAAAAAGAAGGCGCGTGTACTTTCTTTAGTACAGTCACATGTGTATAGACTCATAATCCATATTGCAATATGAACAGTGCATCATAGTATAAGAATTCGTTAACAACTGATGGTCACTACTTAATCAAACAAACACTAAAATTAAGAATTTTGGTTGAACCAGATCTTACTCATTTCTAGCAGCTTATTGCAAATCTTTTTATTGGGCTGAGAATTCTACCCATTTAATTTTAGTGGAAAGTACACCACATACTCTATATTTTATTCAAAAAGCTTTTACATACTTCTTTTGTATTTTAGATTTTTATATTCTTTCTTAAAAGTATATGATAATTTTACTCTTCTTTACTTAAATGATAGTTTTATTGTAATTAAACTCAATCTAAGATTTTCTTCTACCACCACTTTTTATGAATTGAGAATTGAATTGAAATTAAAAAAAAATGACCTTAAATTAAATTCTCTCATATATATTACATATAAAATATACATATATCTCTACACATTTGTTGCATATATTTCACTATTTTTTTTTATTTTTTGAAATTAATTGTTAAGTTCAAGTTAAGATTTTTACATATATGTTACGTATAATTAAAATAGTTTGTATATGTGAAATATATTCAATTATACTTATTAAATATAAAATTCACATATATGTTACGTATAAAATTCATATACTTGTTACATATAAAATCCATATATACATCTCTACATACTGGTTGCATATATTTCACATATACAAACTATTTTTTTTTACTGAAAATAAATTGTTAAGTTAAAATTTTCAGCTAGATGTTACATATAAAATCTATGTACTAAAAAAAAGAATTAGTTTATATGGTAATTTTTTTTATATTTTGTGCATACTTTTTTTTTATATATAATTGACAATATAATTATTTTAAACAGTGCTCCATTTAAATTTGATAAAAGTTGTATGAAAAATGAGTAATTGTGAGTGATTATGACAATTAAGAATCTAATATTAAATATTGCAATCAATATGGAAGTTTATCTTTTCCAAAATGAGTTCTTTATTATATGGGATTAACACTAAATGATAAGTATATCTCTCGTATATAATAAAGAAATATTATATAGATAAGAAATAGCCCATTTATTATATGGCTCTCTTCTAAATCCATTTAGGCTTTGACCCAAAGATTTTGGGTTTCTTTCTGTCTTTGATTAAACTCTGCCAGTCTCTATCTCTTGCCTGATAGGAAAACTTTTGTTAAAATAACTTTTAACTCTATAAAAATGAATTTCTTATGTTAAAAAAAAACTCAATAAAATAAATCATTTAAAAAAATTGAGAAAAAAATTAATACTTTGAAGCATGGTTGTAAAAATCGGACCGATCAGGCCGGTTCAATCGGAAATCGGACCTTAGGCCAGACGGTTCTTACCTTTAAAATCGGGGGAGAAACAATCTGGTGAAAAAATCGGTAATCCGATCGGTTCAACCGGTTTTTCTTTATTTTTTTTAATTTTTTGTAAAAAAATTTTAATTATTAAATTTGGTCTAATTTAGTCAATTTAACCAGTTCAATCAAAAAATTGACATTAAAACTATATGGATTAACTATAAATTAATCAAATTGGTCAAAATAAATATGTTTTTAAACAATTAACTCACATTTATTTATAAAATGATATGTTATCTTCAATCTTACTTTTTTTATGTGGGATTGTTCACTCATTTTCACATTTTTTTTTGTTACTTTTTTTATATTATTTTTCTTTTACAATTTAAAAATTTTGACTAATTATATTTTCAAGTTATAAATTATATTTATATTTAATAATTAATTAAATATTTAGTTATACAAATATATGAAATATAATTTTTTTTAAAAAGAATATTAGATATGTTATATTATTCTTATACATTAGAAAAAATTTTCAATTTATTCTCTATTTTTATTATGTATAAGATATATTATATTTTATTATATATAAAACATGTTATATTTTATAAAAATATTTATATAGACCGATTCGATTCCGATTTATTGAAAAGACCGATTTTTACCGTCTTGATTTGAAGTTCCTCCTCTCACAATTATTTAATAATTGGTTAATTCATGTCCCCGAAAAGTGTCAAAATTGTTGTAGGCCTATATTGTGACCTCAATAGTCAAATCTTTTAGAAGCCAATTAGTGCATTAGAATCTAAAGTACAAACCATTGAGCATATTCCCCTTGCAAAGAAACATAATTACCAAAAACCACAAAAATAAATAAATAAATAATTCAAAAATTGAAATTTATAAATTATGAAAACATTAATTTCTTAATGAAAAGTTCTACCATTGTACTGGATCTAATTCATAGCAAATTCATCAATCAATGATATTTTATATAATAATATATTATTATGAAATAATTATTACCTTTTCTATTATCTAATTTATTATGAGTAGATATTTGGTATTGCATCTTAGAAAATAGTTTTTCAAAAAAATTTTATATTTTTAATTTTTTTGAATTTTAAAAATTATTTTTAGATAAAAACAGATAAATAAATATTTTTTTAAAAGTAGATTTAAAAAACAGTTTATAAAAAATTTAAAAAATTAGTCAATTAAATAAAAAAATTTAAAATTTATTTTTAAAATACTCAATAAAATTTCAAATATTTTCCATGTGACATGTTCTTTTATTTTATTTTATATTATAACATATGTGTTACTCAAAACATAAAAAAGTAAAACTTTCAAAAGGTGATATGAAAATTTGAGGATCATTTCTTCTTTTATTAGAGAGATTGAATTCTAGAGTACTGAATATAAAATACTATCAAAATTTAGAAAAAAATATTTTCTTTTAGTGAATATATAAATGCGAATTTATATAAAATAAAAAAATAAAGAAATTAATAGAAAAGCTAACGAATCTATTAGAAAAGAAGGAGAAATATTAAACCCGGATAGGGATTAGGAACCAACCAATCAAATACCACCTTACCCTTGCTACTAAAGAGGATACATCCGTTAATATAAAATATCTAAGAGGGTAAAATCGTCCGAAAGATGTGAATATAAAAGACGGACTTCTCGCGATCAAACGAACAGCCACATCTCATGAGCAGTAATTAAATTTCTGGATTCTTCTCGTCTTCTTTGGCCCAATCTCCGCACCCGCAAACCCAAAAGAGAAAAAGGGAAAAATCTCAGCTTCGTCTCTCCATTGGAAGCAACATCATCTTCAACACTTACCCTTTTGCACATTCAGGACTCTTTTGCCCTATTTACCCATTCTTTACAGATTTCAATCTGTTTTTTTTCTTTTCTTTATATATTTCTAATCTAACCCAACTTTCTCAATCGATAAAACCCCTTTCAAGACACGTAGAATCACACCCTTGCGTCCAATTTCTCCGTCAGCTATATCGCTTTTGCCTTATTCTTGTTGGATTTTTTTGTGGGTTCTGTCCAATGTCGGGTTCTGGTGGGGTTTCGATCGCCCGATTACGCGGCGAGAACCGATTCTACGTTTCTCCAGCGATGCGAAGGCAGCAGCAGCTGCAACAGGATCAGCAACAACATCAACAGAAGTTGCCGCAGCAGCAGCAGAGGGCGTCGATTTCCAAGAATTGTTCGACGGAGATGGAAAAGAGAGCCGAGTCCGATCAATGCGGTTCATCAGCTTCTTCGACGTCAATGTCGAATTGTTCGGTTTCTTCCCGTACAGAGAACGATGGTAATTCCACGAATTTAGATCGATTCTTGGAGTACACTACTCCTGTGGTTCCTGCCCAATATTTGCCTAAGGTAATCGGAAATTAGAAATTTGGGTTTTGTTTTTTTCCCCCTTTTGTGGTTGCGAATTATTTGTTTTTTAAGATATGGGCATGCAGTTTCAAACTTTGCCTTTTATTAGTTTTTTCCTTTCAACTTTGATAACTAATATCTGTTCTCCAACCTATTAGCTGTATGCTGGTCGTATCTTACGATAATTAGGGTTTGGAATTTGATTCTTCTCCGTTTCTTACTGCGCTGCATCTGTGGAGTGACTTAGGAAATGTCTTATTATGAATTATTAAATTGTTTAAAGGCTTTATGGTTTTCACTTGCATAATTGTTTGGACTATTCTCTAATAGTAGCACTGTAATTGTCATATGTAATGAAAATTTGATACTTCTTTGTTTCTTACTACTTTATCTGTGGAATAGCCTGAAAATGTCTTGTTAGAATGTGTAAAATTATCTAAAAATGGCTGTGTTGGCCTTCACTCTAGCATTATTGATTGGACTGCTATCTTTATCTTCTTGAAAAACAAAGGGTTGTCTATGTTATTTATTTGGCAATATTTTGGGCCTCACATGGTTGAATTCATGGCTTTTCAGACAAGCTTCAAGGGATGGAGAATTCGTGAAGCAGAATGTCACCCATATTTTGTACTAGGGGATCTATGGGAATCTTTTAAGGAGTGGAGTGCATATGGAGCGGGTGTTCCTCTTCTGTTAAATGGAAGTGAAACTGTTATGCAGTACTATGTTCCTTACTTGTCTGGCATTCAGCTGTATATAGACCCGTTGAGACCATCACCGAGGCTAAGGTGATCTTTTACAGTTTGTCTTGCATTTCTTCTTCATTTATGCATGTGGTTTCCAGTCAGTACTTCATGACATGATTGATCGCTATGAATGTGGTAATTGTTATGACCAATAAATGACCTTTGTGTTAACCTTCTTTCTTGAATAAAAGTATCTTGCCTCAAGCGTATAGCAAATTGATTAATCAGTGTACTTTCTCGTGTTTTATTACTATGGTTGTGATCAGATGATATGATTCCCTTAGGGACATGGTGAGTGTGAAGGTTGAAATATCTAGGCCATGAAGCGACGGAAGTTTATAATAATGGTGACAAATGGCAAGCTTGTGGTTTTAAGAGTTGTATTGGGTTCTTAAAAGTTGCTATTTATGATAGGACATCCGCAATTGGATAGTTTTTCCCATATATACGGGATTTTATCCAAGTTTTTTGTGGTACTGCTTTTAACGATATTATAAGAAGACATTTTAATGATATGTCTATGATATATTTCTACGAGTTTAATTTAAATTTAAACTGTTTCTTGACATTTTTCCCCTTGAGTTTTTACTGCTGATTTCTTTATGAGGAGCATTCAACATAAATAGTTAGATGTGCTTTTCTTAAAAAATATTTCTGATAAGTGGTTGTATCATGTATGAGATGAAAAATTAATACATATGTGGAGCATGAATTTTGGCACTTTTTAGGGATTCAGTTAAACGTGGAAGGCTATAGTTAAAGTGATGTGTTGACCTTTGTTTTTTTGTTTCAGCTACCTTTTACTGGTTATTTTTTTGCTATAGCCACCTGTTTGATTAGATGGTTTAATGAAACAATATTCCCCCAATAGAAAATAGAAAGTGCTTTGACTTGTATCTTTCCATTGACGACGTGACACCTTCCAAAGTTTCATCCGTAAACACTTTAACCTCATTATCTAATAGGCTATTTATTTAGTGGTATCTCCTCCATTCTTTAGTTTTCATAGTTACTTTTTTGGTAATTTAAACCTAAAGAATTGGTATCATTTTGGGCATTGAATATTATCTTTATCAAGAGTGATCCCCAAATACAGGAACTGAATTTTATTTACTTGATGAAAAAATAATGCACTCTACCCTTCTAATAATAGGGAGAAAAAGGTTTATTCGTGCACATATAATTGCTTTACTTCTTTTCCCTGTTCATTATTATGTTTTTAACACAGCTGCTGTCTCCTGGTTCATTGTTCTAGCTTACATGTAGCAATACTGTAGAGGCAAGCATAACCAGAATTTTCTTATTTCAGATTGGGTTCATGCTTGTAGCTTGACTAACAATTCGACTATATAATTTTCTTTAATGTCTCTATTAGCAGAGAAGGGGATTTCAGCCTTTCTAGTGGCTCCCCTAGGATTTGGTACATTTTTATGCAAATATCTCAATATCTATGTAATATCAGGCTTGAAATGGTCATATGAAATGTAATGATGTCGTTTATTTTCCTTAGTTTTGGACATTATATATGGCAATTTATGTGATTGATGCATTACATTTGATGCTGATTTTATCCTTTGACAGGAGACCTGGTGAGGAAAGTGATGCTGACTCATCCAGGGAGACAAGTAGCGATGGTAGCAGTGACTGCGGTGCAGATAGAGGTGTAAATAATGGTGTTTGGGGACCGTGGACCCAGCAAAACATTACAGATGCAAATATGCAGAATTTGAAGAGACTCTCATTGAGAAATAAACCCTTCAAAGGGTCATCAAATGATGAATGTGACATTTCCAACCCTCCAGGTCGGTTAATTTTTGAGTACATGGAGCATGCTTCTCCATTTACTCGTCAACCTCTGGCAGACAAGGCAAGTTCATAGTATCTTGTATGTTTCTTTTCTCTTTTTGTTTCTCTCACGACTAACATTTGTTAATTCTACACCCTACAGATTTCAGTTCTTGCATCTCAGTTTCCAGAACTCAAGACATATAGGAGCTGTGATCTGTTGCCCTCTAGTTGGATTTCTGTGGCTTGGTATCCCATATATAGGATCCCAATGGGCCCAACTCTACAGAATCTGGAT